>VYYI01002686.1:0-14150 GCA_021029175.1 Bilobella aurantiaca | reverse complement strand
AAAAATTCAGTCGGTGCGTATAAAATATTTGCTCACTTGGCCAAGAGCCATTTGACAATTGCGACTCTTGAAGCACAAACTTATCCTGTTCCAACAGCATGTAAATTTCCTTTTCGCCTAACACTCCCAGAGCCTCCGCCGTCAAAATTCTGATTGCCGATGCCAAGGGGCTTTTCGCGGTCATACTCGCTTTGCCGATACGATAAACAAGGTTGTCCAGTAAACCCCGCTCGAATACCTTCTTAGCGTGTATTGAGTGCCTTGTGGCCATGGCAAGAGAGTACAGAAAGCTATCGGGAATCGAATAGTATGTATAATGGGTTTCGTATTTCTTTGTATTCAGCACTTCCAATAAGTATTCCTCGGTTGCTCTGGCCTGGGATCCAACTCCTGCATAGTAGAGCAGCCGCATTGCGTTAGCACAAACGACGTCGCAGACTTTATTTCTTCGGTCGTCGCTTCCACGTGGTTCGAGATACGTTTGAATCAGACCGGCATCATTTGTGTTCCAACAAATATTGTCGACGAGAGTTTTGAATACGTTCGGACTTATGGCACCGTGTCGAAATAGGGCGTAGGTGCAATAAGCACTATCATCGACATCGTCCGGTAGCATATCTAGGTCCCTTTCAGCAAAGTAGTTGAAGTTTCTCTGTTCTGGAGGTTCGTTGGCCTTCCATTCTGGTTCCAAAAACAGTAGAAGCGAAGGTACAATGTCCGAGTTAATTGGCATATCTTCCAATAAATCCACTGCCAGAACAGAAGTAAACTTTTCCCAACGGGGTAAGTAAAATGGCTCTTGCATGTCCTTTCTCCAGGATACTTGCACTTGATACCCAGCTTTTAGAGAGAAGGCTGCCTCGAGATACCGAAATGCTTTCTTTACAGGGCTAAGTTTTTCTCCAGACATCCAACATTCTATATAAGTCTTCATGATTCCCGCTTTGTCTTTAGAGCTTGCGGAATTTCTACTTGCTTTAACTCCTTCCATGTTACTGCAATATTAAAGGAATAAGAAAATTGTAGTGAAAACGTATTTGCTACGTATGAGCATTGTTACAATTTTATAATTATTATTATTAGCTTTTTCATAGTACATTATGTACATTATAATCTAAATGGCCCCATGCAAGTATATCGTTTCTAAATATAAAAGTGATATTTGTATTAACATGTCTTACTTGTTAAGGTATGTTTCACTAAATTTATTTGATAAAAGTTTAAACCAAATATAACCGTACAGTTCTACTGTTTCAAAGGGACTGCACTTTAAAAAATTACAAAGCAAATTCTTAACATAAAATTGGTGACAACTATTTTTGTATGGTCTTGAAAATAGTTTGCATTCCGTACTATACTACACATTTTTGATAACACTTTGCAGCCTGAGGTAAATTCTCCGAAAGATTATAATGCAAGTTACTAATAAAACAAACCCTCAACCCTTATTGTTATTTAATGGAAGCAGGTACTTATTTGCCTATTTTTGGAACAAAGGAGGAGCGAATCCTTATTTATACCCAAAACATCAACTGCGAGTAAAGGCTTGCAGGAAAATGGTCTTGAACTTGGATTCAAACTTCATATTCATGATTTCCAGATTGATTCCAGATTTCCATGACCATATCAACCTGTATCAACCCGAGACCCGTATCATGCTGAAAATATAATCCCACTTTCGGGATTTAGGATAATTATATGACTGTTTAACATCTTGAAGCATCACCAAATTGTCCTTCAATTGCTAATTCTGATTAACTAAATTGTGCATAAAATATATAATTTTCAAATTAAAGCAACTTTAGAAAAAGTTTAAAAACGGTTTCAGCTTTTTGAATTGTTCAAATTTTGGTTTCAAAAAATTGCTCCAAGCATTGTATCTTAATAATTGAGACATTATTTTTTACTTACATGTAAATAATACAACAACAAATTTTGCAAGTATTTATCAAAGCTCAACATTCTGTTACTTCAAGCCAACACAAAGCCAATTTTAGATCTTTTACAGAAACGTATAACTTTAAAACATCTTACAAGATATTTAAGTAATATTAACTATTTGTAAAATACTCTTTAATTCTTAATAATTCTTTTTACATATTTTTTATCCGAAGGAGTACTTACATCAAACTCTCGCTCCAAATTAAATTCAAAATAACTGCATTTAGATTTGCCTTCCTATATCTCCAACCTCACCAACATCATTCGCACAACCTTACTGATCTAAAAATTTATCATTTCGAATAACCATCTTTTTTGAATCGAATTAACTCAATTAATTTAAATTTTAAATTACATATATCACTTAGCATGCGGACTTATAACATTTTCTTCTAAATTCCTGTCTTTTTGTCTTCGTTTTTTTTTGTTTTAATTTTGTCGGGCTTTAGCCTTCAAATAGAAAATGACCTCTCAAATTTTTCTACAACTCAGGCTCAACCATTATTAAAAATTAAAGGAATTTAGGGTTCCCAACCACTTAGCTCTTGTGGGTTACCCTTTGCTCCTTAAAGTATTCTCAGTCTGTGAATACCCATGCATATTTAGAAAATGAGCTAAGAACCTGGTTCTTGGTTCTACCAATAATCCTTGTTGTATTCAGTTAGTCAGACTGTAAAACCTTGGAAGACAATAGGGACCATGAGGTTCAGTGTGTCTCGTTTAATGGTGCCCATGTTCGTTTACATTGTTCTATACCTTTTAGGCTTATTTATGCAATCATTTATTTGATTATGGCTAAACCAAGATCAATGTGTAAACATTAACTATGAGTTATAATATAAGTTATATATAAAAAGAAAGTTGCACATATAATAAACAAGCAACGTATAACGTAACGTTAATAGCCCCGCTCAATTAAAATTTTAATTAATAGATAAATTATTATCGTTCATGCCAAAGTTCAAGTTCAAAATCATTATCATGAAATTGTCAATTCTTAACTTAATTTTATCTTAGCATTTTGTATGAAGATGTATAATTACTTTTATAATTGTAAGTAACATTTTGCAATCCGTCGGTTAATTCATCAAATTTAACTATACCAGGCCAGAAGTATTTACCGAAAATTATTTCACTACAAGAATTTTTTTAGTTATAGTTTTGGTATATGCATTAAATTCACAACGCAATATATTCAGCAAGTTCAAATATACCGCTTGAAGTAATTCGTTAATGAATACCAAGCAAGATATTGCAATTAAAGTTAAAATAATCATAAACCCCACAGCTACTATATTAGGTTCCAAACTCAAGGGCTTGTTCTCTGTTGAATCAGCTTCCGCCACTCTTTGCTCCTGTGGTTTGTCATGTTTGCTGAATATTCCCGAGTGAATAATTGATTGAATTCTCTTGTAAAGCCAATTCGCCCTATCCCACTGCATGGAGTCAAATCTCCATATAACTTGGTAGGAATAGAATTTACTTTTGCCGAAATAAACTCTTTTCGTCCGCATTCTACTTTCGTAAGTTTCATAAAACTTTAGTAGTTCTGTGTAATCTTCCACGTACATCGTCTTGTGACACTGTAGAACGTGATCGACAACAGAGTAGTTTTTAGTGAAATTCAAAAAAATGCTGTCCACAACCTGTATTTGGGTGACTGTTTTCCCTTTTGTAGAATTTTCCCGATTCATGAGAATATTTCCAAATTTACTGTGCCCGGTTAGTTCAAGCAGGGTTTCAATCTTGTTGCCCCGGATTGACATGTTCATACTATTATACCTGTTTGAGTATACATGTCGAATTTCGTCTGCAATTTTAAATGTGAGTAGAACTTGATAGCCACTGTGAATCCCTTCTTCCAATGTTGTCAGCTTATTTTGAGGTACTGGCATTGTGTGCTCTGATGTGATGCAAGATCGATAGAGGTTTGTCAGAATGCAACTTTTAAACAATACTAGTGTAAGTATCAAATTAAACTTTTTAGCATTGTTCAACTTTTCTCCAACGTTTATTCCTTGCTCTAGCATTAGCTTTAGAACAAAAATTGAAACATATCCGCTCTCTCTAATTCTCAATCGGTTAAACAGTGCTGCCAAGTATATGGTAACTAGCGTTGAAGATCCTATAAAGCAAATCCAGACCCATGTTCCAAAATACTTGAGATAGATTGCAAGAGAAACAAATTCTTGACGGCCGTCGCAGGTTATAAAATTAAAGTATGATGTATATATAAGGAATTTGTAACCGGAAATTTGCTCTGCATAAATTCTATTATTGGGGGTAGCTGTAGGATAAGCTGGTAATAAGTCTTTGAGCACAACCCGCATTTCAGCAACCGGATACTGATTGGCAGATAAACTCAAAATTGTTGGTGGCCTCTCCGATCTGTTGAAAGCTTCTACAAGGGCTATCCAAATTAGAAGTGGAATAGCTGATTGGCCTAATTGCTGATTTTGAATTTTGCCATATCGCTTCAAGATTTTTATATCTTTACCTGGACTAATGAGCAAAACGGTAGATGGTAGGCCAGAAGGAGTGGCTTCAGGTGTCCACTTCGTTGTACAACCAAACCGAACAAGGTTTTCAGTTAAATAATTTAGCAACATCCTACCAGATTCCCAAAACTCAATCAATCCGGTGCTCACCTGTGATTCACAGGGATTGCGATAAGTCGCTCTTACGGTCACCCGTCCTTTGTGTAAGTAATAATCGAATGTTGGTAGCATTGCGTTATAATGAGGCAAGCCGTCATATATTACATTGTAATTACCGTTGACAGTAATCAAGTAAGTGCTACTTTTGTAGCAGAAGTAATTCTCAAAAGTGCAACTGTAAGTTTCTCTAAATTGACGATCGATTTTTTCAACATGGCTGAAAGCTATGGGAAAAACAAGGTAAATCACCAGGCAGTTCTGTCGAGAAAAGTGCCAAGTAGGAATAATACGAGCAAAATTTGGAGGGTTGCCGTGAACTATCCATGGCAACCAGCTGTTTATAATGTTTACGTTTGGATCGTTTACAGTGGCCTCTACAATAAGGAAGTTACAGTGCATGAAGCTGTGAAGGATTTCCTTTGTCAGTGCTTGGATATCTGCAGAGCAAAATCCATATGAAAAAGTTGAAGCTACTATTGCTGTAACGAAACGTACATATTGCATGCTTTATGTAGTTGTAGGTATATTTACATATATATATATATATATATGTATATATATATATATATGTATATATATATATATATATATATGCTGTAACCAATAGTTACGATGGCTCAAAGAGTACAATATTCAAAAATAATGTAAATATGCATGTGCGGTGACAGTGTGTTGAATGAATACAATGCTTCAATTTTTCGGTGAACCGGATTGTAATTTATAAATCATATAAATAATTTGTTCTGGAAAAGGTTCATAACAATTTGTGCTTTGCTTATGCACATGATTCTTAACAATATTAGCATTAAAGAGTTTGCAACGGCAAAATAGCCCACACGCAAATGCCACGATACTTCCCGGAAATGAATAATCTAGTTGCAAGTTATTATCTGCACGATTATCCGTTTAAGTCTTTATGTTATATAATAAAAAATTTGGTTTTCTGGTGTTTAGATGTGGTAAATGGGTGAGATGAGGGAAATTAACAACCCCTGCGAGAGCCAACGGCCTAATGACAAATAGAGTAACGGTTGTCAACCTCACTTCGGCAATTCTTTTTTCCTATTTGAGTAGAAATTTCAGATTTGCATTCGCTTTCACATGCTAATTTTCTAATACAAAATTGTCGCAATTTGCCGTTTCAACTTTGATTGTGTTGTTTTTTCTTGAGAATTCGGTAGGCATTGGCAATTAAGCTCAAGCAAATGTAGAGGCCTTTTACCTTCATGGATCATTTGTTGGGGTAGTCCCAGCTCGATAAGTAACGGGTCCTTTTCAATAAAAACCGCTTTGGTAAGTTGTACTTCAGTATATTTTCATGAGAAACTCATTGTTAGAATCGATGACAGTACAAATTATGGGGTCCTAAATAAGGTTAGTTCATTAGTATTACCAACCCAGATACTCGGTTATTTGTATAGAAACTCAATGTAGGTTAGTTGCAGAGTTAATCCACGTTATTTAAGCCAACGCTTACAACATTCGACCTAGATTTAAAAGAAAATGAAATATTCAAATTTTAATTATACTCAACTAGCCGCTGTTGCCGCTTCGCGGCAACAATATGCGGCTGGACTTGTCCCCTCGCCAATTTATTTAGGAACTGAGACAGGCAAACTATATATAAACTAAAGCATTGAACCAAACTAAACCGTCTGCGGGGTCAGAGGGGGTGTTCAAGGGGTACCACCTAGGGTGTTGTTACCGGTACGACCCTTGCCCTCGTAAACCGAACTCATAACACTCTTTAGTTAACAATCACTTTCAATTATACCGTGCGTTTCACCGGAAACTGAACACCAAAAAAAACAAACAATTTATTTACTTTGCTCAACTATGGGGGAATCTTAATGTAAATGTAATTGCACAATCTAAGGTGAATCATTAACAACGCTAAGAAAAACACAATTTACAGCAAATGCCGCTTCATAAAATTAGCAATTCGCCATGGTAACAAAATGATGTGTTCAGTTTCTCGTGAAACGCACGGTATACATCAAGGTACATTGGTGCAGTAACAACAAATACTGGTCCACAAAGACGCTCATCAGGTTGTGATGTCAAGTGAAATATCAAATCATATGATTCTCTTCTCACATGTTAAAGATAAGTCAAATACAAAGCTAAAAATTTATAAAAGGTGTCAAATACTTTGGTTTTCCTTTAAAGCTTTAAACAACAAAATTATTTTTCAAACAATTATTAATTCGGATGAAACATTTTTGAATGCTGCCAAATACTTTAGTTTTTATTTAAAACGTTAATAAAATAGTGTTGTCAGGCATTTGGTTTTTAAAACAATTATTAAATTTTAAGAAAGTTTCTGGCATTTTATTTTTTAAAGCAATTATTATGTGCAAAGGAAGTTACTGACGTTACTGTTTTGTTTTAAAAGGAATGATGCATTTTGTGGGTTCTGGGTTTGAGTGGTATGACACGCCATCCCCATTATAAAGAGGCAGTTTGATGAAAAGCCAAAAAAAAATTTTTGTCGTCCAATACAATTGTTAAGTTACTAAAATTGAAAACCATTTTAAAACAATTATTAATTTTGTTAAAACCCTTTTTAAATTGTCCAACATGCAATTTCAGAAGTTAAAACAGTTATAAAAGTTGCGAAATAACTTGGTTTTTATTTAAATCCTGAATGCCATTGGTATGAGTTTAAGAGCTGTGTGACACATGCGCTCTGTATTATATAGAGAGAATTAAATGAAAGGAGAGTAAGAGAGAGAGGTCACCCCTCGCCGAATGCCAGTTAGCAGCAACTGAGCATGGAAGAGCACATGTAGTACAGGAAGGTTCGAAGTAATGTTAGCAAATGAGTTCGGGCGGGTTATTTAAGGAGCTGAGAAGCGCCAATCAGATTGTGTTAGGCGCGTGGTCCGCCAATCAAAATGTGTTGAGCGCGTGGCCGGTCATTGAGTCTAGGTGGGCTGGTGGTGGGAAATGGAGTTTATGGAGTGTAGTGGTGGGTGGTGTGTGGAGAGCTCAGTCGGTGGGTAGTGGGAATAAAAATTGAAGTCATATGGGAGTGGAATCGGGGAAAGCACTTGCCTCATGCTTTCTCCATACTTTGAACTATCTACTTACGGGAAAATTTATCATCTTTGGCAACTGAGGGAATTGAGATGGAATTTCCACATTTGCACACGGCCCTTCTTCCTCTCACTCTTCCTATTGCTTATGCTTGTCCCATGCTCTTTGCATTGGGACATCACAAACACAGAAAATGCATTGGAGAACTTATATTCTCCTTATATGATGGTTAGTAGCCAAAAGTAGAGAACAATATTTTAAAATACAATTTATTTTAAAAATTAATTATTCTAGTATTTTTATCCAACATAATCGTCGTATTGTTATGGGCGTTTGTTTTGATTAAATAATGTATTGCTTAAGCTCTAATTCTTAACCTAAGATGACATGGATAGGCATAATATACATTATCGTTTTTTTTTTAATTTGCATTTTGAAAATACTAAAGTAGAGGAGCGATATTTTGCAATTATTAAGATAGCTATTCTTACATAATTTCGAGGTCACCTTCTACATGTAGAAAGGAAAATTAAATTCCTTTGTCAAGATCTGATGTAATGTAAAACTTATATTTGAAACCAGAAACGTGAGTGTGAAATCTCAACTATTTCAGGCTGTTGTTTTCTATAAGCACAAGTGAGGGATCTTTGCTAAATAAAGCAAGAGACATTGTGCTAAAAAGCAAGAAGAAAAACTTGCTTGCCAACAGGAAATAGAACCTGTTTAGATTATCCTCAATTAAAAATCTATTATGAAATATCTGTTCCTACATTACACAACAATAAGTAAAGAATCTTTATTTTCCGGAGTAGCCGAAATATGCCATTCCAGCGGATGCTCGGCGTGAGTCTGCCAACAACAGTAGGTATCAGGTCCCTGCAATAAACACACATACATATATAAACAATATGTCTCGGGTCATCTCCATTTGGAACAATATGGAATGGCTGAAATGTCGGAGCATTGTGAACTCGTTCAGCTGTTAGGGCCTATGGTCTACGAGTGACACTGGTGCAGCTGTGACATAAATATCTAACACCAACAACATAACATATAAATTTATTGATAATTTGTATTGCCCCCTGCAGGCGTTAGAATATGGGGACCCTCACTAGGGGGCAGGAGAGCTCTCACAAAAGCGTGTGAAAAAATTCATTGGAAAAATCACGCATATTAGGAGGGAGAGGGGGCCGTGAGATTCAAACCTTCCGTCATGTCGTAGAGAGCGCAATGGCGATGATGATGCACGGAACTGAAATGACGTGGCTACGTAGAATTACACGACATGCTACACGCAAATCAACACAATTTATGCATGTGTTGGGGAATAGCCGTAGGTTAAATTTAGAAGCTGACATTTATACCGGGGTTTAAATTATTCCAAATTCTCGATAATGCGTTTGGGATTTTACATCCTGAATAATAAAGTTTAAAAAGACGACCATGTTATTTTGTAAATATTTCACACAATGGTCCCACTTTTGAAACTACATATTTCAAATGTAAAATGCGATATAGATTCTCAAAGGCTTTGAAAATTCTAAAAATCTGAAATATATAAATGTAAGCACTACCACGGTATTTCCTAAAGGAGAATCCTAACTCTCTTCGTGTAACACCTTCGAGAAAATACCTAAGATACGACTCCAACACCGGTAAAGGCGATAGGGAGCACATTGGCAGTGTATCTCAGGGCCCGATTGTGTACTGAGTATTGGTAGTGATACACCTTCATTATAATACATACTTACAGGCAACAAATACTTACACTTAATTTATTTCAACTAGTAATAACACCTGTCCCTTAAGGGGCAGAAGAATATAATTTTAAGATTTAAATTAAGTGCGATGCCGAACTCTATCATTTATCAGTTTGAAGGTAAATTGCTTGTTTAACCAATAAGATAACGGCTCTGGAGGTTTGCTTGTTTATTCCCATCAACTCGCTCATAACTTATGAGTCATAAGCATAGCAAAAAATTTCTCTTATGTTAACTCCAATCTATGGGTCGCAAATCCGTGGCATTTTGAAAAATCCGGATTTGGTAGATTTGACGGATTTCGGAAACCAAATCCGGATTAAATCCGGATTTAAATCCGTGTTAAATAGTAGCCCCTCAAATGGCAATATTATTCAATATATGCTATTTTTTCAACTCCATGCTTTAATTTACAACAAAAAAGTTTCCTTCGTATCAGCCCCTTCAAGCTTTAAACAAGATCTTTGCAAAACTTTTCCAATTTTTAAAAAAATTGGAGTAAAATGGTCAAGATGTTATTAGGTATTATGTTATTATAAATGTATTTAAGCATTATATACTCTAGTACCTGGTTTGGAAAATTTAATTCATTTAAATTTTTAATTTAGATTTTCTAAAAGGATTTAACATATATTTTCTAAATCGTAAATTCACTAAACGTAATATTGCTGCTGGAGATAAGCATTATAAACTTAATTTAATTTTCACTGTTGTACAAATATTTAACAGATGTTTCTTTTGGCATTAGTATAAGTATAATTTGAACTTTAGCTCGACATCAACCCTTGACACAACTACAGTTTCTGATTCATTTCTTTTAAGATAAGTGACTATAATTTTGCTAATCGGATAATCGGAATTAAGTAAAGCCACATTAAAGTAATTGTGTTGAGTAAGAAATTTATCAATGAATCAATCATTTGATTGATATATTGCGATATTGCGAACCCAAGATCAACAATAGCATTATTGTATTTTAAATATAAAGTAGGTAGAGGATAAAATGTTAAAATTTGTCACAAAACACGTAAAGTAGGCTAAAGGAATTAAGGTGTTTGATCTAATTCCTCTCCTTGATATAATAATCACTTCTAATTCATTTCGTTTGTATAAATATTCTCAAAATAGACAAAACATTCTAGCGCTTACAATCCAAATCCGATATGTTTTGTTGGAGACAACAAAGCTTTCTATAATTCCATAAACCTGAACTGGAATGAAATAAGTTGTTAATTTAAAGCAATAATACCTAACCTCGTCAACATCATTTTTCCAAATCCATTATAAAGTAAATCCGTAAATTCCAAATTTCAAATGAATTTGATAAATATTAATTTTTCTATATTTTATTACATTTCAAAATTGCCTCATTAATACCAGAAAATCCGGATTCGAATAATAAAAATCCGGATTTGGAAGAATCCGAAATCCGTCAAAATCCGGATTCTTATCCGGACGTAAAATCCGGATTGAGACCCCTACTCCAATCCCAATACTATCCCACCGTCTGTTACGAAGGCTTCGGCATTTATTCATTAGCGATATTTGTTTACAATGATTATTTTGACTAACATTTATTTACACGCCAAAAATTGAAGAATTAGGTTAAAATTTAGCATATATGATCAATTTAAGCCTTGTGGCCGTTTAATAGTAATCAGAAAACCGACCAAAAATCAAGCTGAATGATTTGGGTTCAGTGTGTAATATGGATGCAGGAAATTATTCAATTCGAGCCAAGAATACCGGCCCTGATTTTAGGAAACAATTTACTTTTTGCACACTTCAATATTTTTTTTCTACGTTATTTTACTATTCAAACGTATTTTCACTCTTGCCCATATTGTTTTCCCACACAAAATCCCAAAACCTAAACCTAACAAAATAACACGAGGTGAGTATAGCCAGACAAGCCAGTTCTTCGACTGAGGTCGGTAAAAATTCCTGGCAATTTATGATCAACATGTAAGCTTTGATTTTGTTTGAAAGCCTTCTACGTTGATGCTGAATTTTGAAAAATTTACCTAACGTTGATTTAATTTCCTCCAGCCAAAGACGCTTTTTATACTTCATAGTTCTATTATAAGTAAAAAATTTTAAACCAGAAAATGAATTAAGCAATACCCCCACCAGGCTCTCTATTTTTGAGTAATAGCATAATATTTATTAAATTCGTACTCTTTTTTTATCTTACAAAAACTCATATTACGATGGTTTTTTTTTCAAAATTCATCTGTGAACGGAAAGAACATGTTTCTTTGATTGGTACAGCGTTTGTCCTTTAGTAGATCCAAATTGTTTGCTGGCGGCACATTATTTTTATTATAGAAAAAGTCCAGGAACCTGCCATCGATGTCTGCCCAAATAGAATTGTAAGTCTCTTCAACCACAAATACTGCCTGATTATTGTCAGATCTGAAACGTAATATTATGATTTAAGCAAGGTTGCTCTTATATACAATATATTCGATTTGAATATCAAAAGGCTTACGTTTTTTCGACAATAATACTTCCCAAGAACTCCTTGCCCATATACGAATACATGTGTATAAACCAAAAGTTGTCTGGAAGCGTTTTCAGGGCACGAAATGTATATGGCGTTCCGTTCGGCTCCTATTTGTAATAGTTAAATATACCTACTTTGTTATTACGAATAGATTTATTTTTTTATACTAAAATCAAGGTACTTCTTATTGTGAGTGCGTGACAAAAATACATCTAGTCGATGAATAGTTAAAAACAAGAATTTGCCGATTTGCCCTACTTTACGCCGCTAGTGTTACGTTTGTGGAACATATTTGTTTTATTTTTTTCTCAAAAGGTTGAAATAAGGGGGGAAATGGTTACTGTAAAGACTAGCCCACTGAGCCCGCAAAATTACCGAGGGAAATTACTAAACAAAACAGTGTTTTCTAGGAGTCCAATCTCAATTTCCACAAACATAAACTCTGAAGGTCGAGAACATTAAATTCTAAGCGCTTTAGCCTTATTTTAAAAATTATTTAAAATTCAAAAATTAGTTTTAGTGTGAAAATTGTACCACTAGTAAAAGAAACCGTCTCGAACAGGAGGATATTATTTTTATTTCTAATGTTCTTAATTCCAAAGGAAAAGAAAGGAAATCTTCATTTTTAATGCCCATCTATTAGATCTGGGCGAGGAGGAAATGTGGAAGAATTTTTGTGCAACCGTTACACACAGACAGAAGATGGGCAATATGGGTAAAGAAAAGAGCAAATTTAAAAAGATAAATATGCAACCAATATTTTGCCGTACTTTCTTTCTTTTGTTAGGGCTATATATTACCAACTATAATTAGCTTAAGACCTAATTACCGATCTATAATACTTTAGCCCGTTTCCTTGCTGACATGCAACAGGATACACATATTCGGTGTAACTGTACATCTCGTCGACTGATGTAACTCCGAACTTAATACCTGCAGTCATCTTGGCGTCAATTTCCAACTCTTGAGAATCGACATGCTGCCTAAACTGCCTGTTGCAATTAAGTACTTATTATTATATGTATTTTATTTTTTGTTATACTTCTACGACAACTCAATTTATTCTACGAAAAATTTAAGGTATAAATTAATGTTTTACTTTTAAGGTTGTTACAAGCAACTAAGGTTAGACTAACCGAATGTGTCCGTTTTCTCCACCTAGTAGTTCCAAGTACACCAAATTTGATTTATATCTAAACTCTCCGTATTCACCACACTCGTGTAGAAAGTACATCTAAGTATAACACATACGCATTTGAATACAATATATAATAGTAAGTATTAATGATGAGAATATCTCGATAAATTCTAGCAACATCTGGTACTACTGCAATTTACTACGTTCTGCAGTTTGCGTATACAGTACATTTATTACTGTGATAAATGGTAGTACATTTTTTAAATAATTCTATTGATGAGCATAAGAGACCAATCGTGATTCCACTCTATATTTTGACTTTTGTTTTTAAGTACTTACTAGTGTTCCCATGGCCATAAATACTGGGCCTTCTAGCGAGGAGAAGCATTTCAAGTGCGTTTCGTAAAATCCAACACCAATAGAGAGACTGCAAGTTCGAAAATCTTCGACACTGACGCTACTATTCTGTGGGGTCGTTATATCTGCAATACTGAAAAAAACGAATGCTATATAGTAACAAAAACGCGAACTACGCACAGGAACTAAAACAATAAATAACTTTTTATTGATATTTGGCAAATCGAAGATAAACATGTTACATTTTTGGACGGTAGAACAGAGTACGCGGAGGATCTAAACGCTTTTCCTTACGTGTATTCATCAAAATTTTGATTCGGACGTGTTCGTTCTATTAGAGCAATTTTTAGAAAAGTGAAGAATTTGTTCTTCGTGTTCTCGGTTACCACAATTTGAGTGGAATCTGGAATATCAAATGTTTGATTTCCATTCTCCAATACCTGGGTTAAGGTGAGACGTAAATTTAAATAAATCAAGGGTTATAGCGTAATATGTGTCTCACATCTTCCCAAGAAATTCCGTAGTCAGAATGAGTTTGAATGTTGTCGTTATGCCGAAACATTATTTCTGGATGACTCTCGCAATTCACTTTATATATCTTGCCATTGAAAGGAATTTTGGGGTTCTTTGGTTGTAAGTATGTTTTCCTAAAAATACATTACTTACATATTGTCACGGGCTACTGGTGACGTAACGGCGGGGGCCCTCAAGGGCGAATGAGGGGGCGGGTGTAGCTCAACGGCGGAGTGGTC
>VYYI01002685.1:0-14153 GCA_021029175.1 Bilobella aurantiaca | reverse complement strand
ATGAAATCTTCGGCGGCTACCTGTTGAGAATGTCTACAAACATACATTTTTTTACCGCATTTTTTAAACAACATTTTACATATAATCCTCGTCATTACTGAACATGCGTACTCCTCCAGTCTGGAGGAATCACGAGGGAGATGAATCATATGAAAAGTATCTACAGTCAAGTTCACATCCGGTTGAACAAGAAGACACAAAGGTCATGAAAATCCCTGAAAATCGCTCCGTTCCCAAATCATTATTAACTCTACCTAATTGGCCAATCTCGCCTCATAGTCTCCTTGACTCACTCGCACCCTCACCCCGTGCTCTCAATAAATCATATGGCTTTCACACAGTTCATTTCACCACAGACTTCTCGATGAATGGAAATTCAAGGGGACTCGCAGGATCCCAAAATCAGTT
Source organism: Bilobella aurantiaca (assembly GCA_021029175.1). NCBI lineage: Eukaryota > Metazoa > Arthropoda > Collembola > Poduromorpha > Neanuridae > Bilobella > Bilobella aurantiaca. The sequence continues at coordinate 13,745 of VYYI01002685.1, read as the reverse complement.
AATCAGTTTTATGGCCGGAACTCAAAGTCATGCCGACCATGTAGCCTCTTACATGTTGTTATTATTAACCTGCCTTTCAAAATTTAAGTCACTATTATTACAGAGCTGCTGCCTCCACATACACGTTGGAACATCACGGGCTGAGCTGGACGACTGGTGTGCGACTCAAAACTTGACTGACCTAATCCTGGCCGAGGATCAGAGGTGGTTGAGTACAAAGCGCGGCTCTTAGTTACCTTATTGAGCGGTTTTGCCAGACGGCGTGAAGAATTATACAAGCACAAAGTCCATTCTCACTTTCAAGTTGGCCAACTCGTCGGCTCGGGCAAGCATGCGGGTGGTTTACACCAGAGCACATACATATTATATGATACACACACATGGCATATACACAACATGAAGACGTGACAGGATGAGATATGAAATTATTATAATTTATTCCTCAGCCTTCAAAACTCATCATTACACAGTATTTCTCTCTCCGGCCATCTCACGAACTTGCAAAATATTGACTCTTTTCGAGCCCGTAATTGTCTTGCGAACTGCCGTTTCGTTTGACTGACGGACTGATGGACTGTGAGTGGATTTAGTGGCATATCGCCTCCGTGTCACGCTTCTCCATTTTCCACACTGTACCAAAAAGGGGAGACACTGACTCAAGGGGGAAAATACGACGAAATTTTCCATCTTTTAGCGTCCTCCTACATTTTGGTCACACCAAAATCTCGCTCACAATTTCCGGGTAGTACTACTCGCGTCAAATTCCCAACTATTCTGGAACCTTCGAATGCATTTTACACTGGAGTGCCAATTTGAAGTTGGCGGTTCTACCGGAACGAAGCAGAGAACCATTGAATCGGACGGGATGACAGGATTCTGACCATTGAGCGAGACTGTATGACGGCATGTTAAACTGACATGGGGCTTCAAGCCGGCTTCACCAGCAGAATGTTGGTTTTAGCTCAACTAACTGGATGGAAATTTGGATTCAATTAGAATTCGTACTAAATGACATTATGCACCCATGCATTATTCACGCCGCAGAGTCATCATACACGGTGCTCCATTTGTTTATCTTATTTTCAGCAGTGTGTTTCTCAATGGGACGCTCTAATGTGTTCTTGAAATGTTGCTTAGTTAGTTTGCAAATAAATTGCTCAATGTCTTTCATCCCGAATCAATTGCCAGAGGAATTAGCAAGCCTGTGTACGGTAAGGGGGGCTCAAACAGTGTCCAACAACGGCAGTGACATCCATCCTGTATGTATGGCCCTGGTAGTGGGCTGCTGTGTGGGGAGGCACATGGGCGACATATGAGTCCATGGCAGACTATGGGGCAACCATTATTATTATTAGGTGTGTGTGTCTACGACATGACCACATTAGCATCCACACTATATGACCGCATATGTACGCCAATGGCTGCAGATGGTCCCGGAATGAGCATGGGATTAGTAGGTGAAACGTTTTGCATTGAAACGTTATTACAGTTGCCACTTCTCGTACCCCTACTCGTCGTCGTCGTCGTCGTCAGAATATGTAAAGTCTGCTTTCTTTTTCAGATTCGGGAAACTGGTAGTCATGAATACGCTGAGTGGGACCTCAAGCTGGACTCTCGAGCGGTATAAAAAGGACGGGCAGGGCAGTGGAGGAGCATGTTCAGTAATGACGAGGATTATATGTAAAATGTTGTTTAAAAAATGCGGTAAAAAAATGTATGTTTGTAGACATTCTCAACAGGTAGCCGCCGAAGATTTCATGCTGAGATTACCGGACCGCCGGCTTGACGAACATGAATTGTGTATTATTTACAGGATCACTTAGCAACAGTCCCAATTTCATCCTCGGTGTAGAAGAATCGCAAATGCCGCGGACTTGACTGGAAATTGCAGGAGAAACCATCAACCCTTTCCACACACATACTTTGAAAACAGACAGTTGCCAATCTGTCTGCGGGATAAAGATGAGCCCACAGAGCTCGTGCCCAGCTCACAGTCAGTGGAAAATGAGACAGAGTACATGCGGGTAATTTTTGTGCAGTAATTTATGAAAACGGTGACAGGTCGTCGACAAGAGCCTATTTGCTCATTCGGTGCAGGCAATAAACTCATAACAAGCGGAGCGCCGGTGATCTTCAACAACGGAAATGCAGATGCAATGAGTGATTTCAGAGTCAAGTGGCTAGCCATAAAGAATACCAATAATTTTATTCATCTCGTCCAAAAATGACATTCATGGGATCGTGTAACCCGATACAGGCTTCGTGGAGAGATATACTTATAGGATTTGGTGGTGGCGGCGTATACATGTGGCATATATGTAAAGTATCAAAACTAAAACGTCTCTAATAGATTTTGCACTGTAGACAGTATATTTTTTGTCTTCAGAAGAAGTTGCTCTACAAAAAGTCATTCTTTGCTCACGACTAATTTTAGAAATAATTTGTTCCGTATGCTACAAAATAATAAATTTAGATAACTCGAATAGACTGACTGACTGGAAAATTACCATTATTATTGTATCTTACATTTTTACTGGCGTGTATACCTAATCTCTGTGTGCGAATGAGCAGGATTTCAACCTCGGAATGGTCGTTGGATGGCCTGGGCAACGGGGGCAGCGGCCGCAGCCTGGGGAAGGTGAGCTCCGCTGGCCCGGTACCCATTCTCGTCGGCAATGTAGTTGACGGTGTAGAGGACGCCGTCGGGTCCGTAGTACGAGTAGGATCCCTCAATGACTTGGATCTGGTCCTCGGCACGGGCCTGCGGGTTCTTGATGTATCCACTGGCCACGGCGGAGATCCCGTTGGTCGTCTCGTAGTTGTAGCGGAAGGAGCCGAGACCGTCATTTTCGGCATCACTGCGAACAATCTGAGCCAGATTCTCCTGTGGCCGGGCATAGGCGGCTCCGATGAGGGCAACGATGAGCACCTGAAAACCACACGTTGAGTTTCATTAAAATATCCCATCCAGTCTGCTCCATTCCATAGTTTAAGAATTGCCGCTAAAATTTCGATGATATTTGTTTGTTAGTTAATGTCCGATTTGAGTTCAAAAACAAAAATTTTTGGCGCTCGGAATATCCATTCGGGCACGGCCGTGGCTAAAATCCGCCAGAAACCGCAATTGAGCTTGTTGACAAATCCGAACACTCGATGAGCAAATGTGATTTTAGCGCGAAAATCAAACGGCCGTTAAAGCGGGTGCTACTGCTGTGCATTCAGTATGTACGCAATAGTAAAACTTATGGAAAAATCCAGGCACGAATCACAATTGTACTGGTCACTGGAAAATCTAACCGATTTTCCCAAGCCAGTGTTACACTTGTGCGGTTTTTACACAGAATTAACGTTTCAAATTTCAGATCAAACTTACAATCTTGATCATGATGGATGGAGGTGGTGGTGGTGGTGATCTTGTTCGTCGTGTGGTATAGTAAAAAGAGTATAAAATTAGGAGAAAATTTTCAGCGGAGCAGAAGACTACAGTGATCAAAAGAAGGACCAAGGTGAATGATGTGGAACAAGCGGATGAAGAATGGCTTTTATAGTAAATCAGGGGCAAAGGTTATACCATTATAAGTTTGCAAAATACTTTTTGGTGGTGGTGGTGAGGGGAGCGCCGCCGTGAAAATCGAGTTACATTACATTACATAGCCTTCTTCACACACACACACACATTATATATATTGAAAGCGAAATGATCCTCATAGTGTTGGTAATATAATTTCAGGAGGTATTATTTTCTCGTCCATTTTTTCTACGACTACCACCAACAGCGAATGTATATATATATTCGCCTTCGCCGGAACCCCCAATCACCCACTTGTGAGTGGAAAAGAAGAGGATGAAGATGAAGATGATGATGGTGGTGGTGGTGGTGAAGAGGATGAGGATGAGCATAAGGGCAAAAAGGGGGAAAAAATCGAGTCATAAAATAAATCTTACGTCGTTATAATCAACTTTTCCATAATACTTATATCCTGGTCTGGTTTTAGAGAGAGAGAGAGAGAGGGTGCCCTGTATGTGCCTGAACGCGGTGGACCTTATTCTGCACAGAGTTCTACTACAAACTAATACAATGTGATGCAGCCAGCCAGCCCTTTGCCCATTCCAACTGGTGATTTCATCATATGGTGGTGGCTTTAATGAATGACCCTACTCATCAGCATTGAGATTTCCAAAAAGCATATGGATATGCGATCATTTGGAGGTAAGCATGGTGTTTTAGAACTCCTCTCCCCCCCTATCTTTCTGCCGTGATATGCCTGACGACGACGACGTCGTCGTCGTTGCCTTATTTCCATGAGGAATATTAATGGGTTGACATGGAGCCCTTAATTTAATTTATTTTAATGAAACCATTAATTTTTCTTTATGGGCTTTTATTATAAAAGTAATTTGAGTTACAAATTTAGAAGCACGCGATCCCCGTCGTCAGCAGCAGCAGCGTCTCGCTCCCAACAACTGAACTGCCTTGAGCTGGTGACGAGGAGCAGCATGAGCACAGGCGGTGATGTACGATGTTACAGACGGCTTAACTCGAAAGGTAAGAATGCCATAGGCCATAATATACACGAGATCCCGAGCTTCTTGACTTTGTTTATTTCGCCGTGATTTCCTCGCGCATCCGTAAGTTTGCGCATCTTCGTTCCGCACACAGTAATAATTATCGTCTTTGTATGCAAATTTCAGAAAATAATTTCCCATCAAGAAGAAGAAGACGGATTCCTCGGCGTTAATGTCAATATTAAGTGAGTGGATCGCTTCGTGTTCTCACCCAACTTTTCTTCTTCTTCTTCTTCTTGTGTTCATCTTCTTCCTGCAATAATAATAATAATAATCATATTTCCTCCACTCCACTTGTAATCCTGTGCTTGTTGTAATCGAATGAGGAGAAGGAGGGTAGCTGACTAATAATTTATTTAAAAAATGCCTATAAATGTAAAAATGTTTTCAATTATATTCATTTGGATGCATTGTACAACTTTAATGGCTCCGCATCCATCAGCCTTGAATAATTCCTGTAGGGTAGAAGAAGAAGGAGAAGAAATTGATGGAAAAATTGACTTAATTTTATCATCAGAAATCCATTCTCTCTTTCAATCCAGTTTACATCACTTTATCTCCTCTCACAAAAGGTTCAATTTGTCACTGCCGTTTTTTTTGTAGTCTTTATTATTGCCCTCTATTATCTTTTATGATGTGAGGAGCAGGCGTGGTGAAGCTGGGCCGGTACAGTATGTGTTAGCCGGTGGAGCGTGAAGTTACTGTGCAATGTTGAAGGGTGGATCTGTTCTGATGATAATAATGTGAGATTAGTATGATGATGATGATGATGATAATGTTGACGGGCTGATGGGGAGTGTGAGAACTATATGTGCTTGTAAACTAATAGGGGAATCCGTGAACTGTTTAAGAAAAAATCTTACTACCACCACAGCACTGATTTGAATATTAATGCCGATGGACTCAAGGAGTTTCCACGTACAAGGAAAACGTAGAGATGATGGTGCTCGGACCTCGGCGTCACCGATCACCAACAACTCCATAAGCAGCATGTCGAACGAACGACGAGAGGAGCTCTCGATTAACATTTTACTTTGCACTCCTCAAAAAAAATGTGGGCTCGCTCCGTGGAAGTTCTATTTAGTGAGGCTTGGAGCAGCAGGGCTCTCTGTCAGGTCAGTTTATGTCCTCTCCTTATTTGAATAAACCAAGAAGATGTTTATACTGTCCAATTTGGTGTGAAGACGTGGCGGCCTGGCGTGGGGCTCAGTCATTACGGACGAGTTAATGTTGCGATAATTGGTTTTATGGTTTGACGGATGACTCGGATAATGGCTCTTTGTTATCATCTTGTCTTTTCAGCCACAAAACACAGACGGCATCCCTTACTATATGAGTGTTGTCAAGGAAGATCCCCTTAAATCGGCCAGGATGAGCAAGTTGGGCCGTTTCAATTATGAACACTTAATTACGTCGGACATGCATGCATCTGGTAGTGTTGTGGGGAGTGGACATTTGTGTGTGGATGTGGACTGGATGCCCGTGTTTGTGAGGCCATTCTTTGATCAGCCTTGAGAAGCGGTAGATATCCGTGGGTTTGCAGATGTGTGTGTGTGTGTGTGTTTGCTGACTGGATGACAGGGAGGGCAGACGACAGGAGTTATGAGCTTGCGTGCGCGGCCGTGCGCGTAGCGGATGCACAACAACGTGCATCCGCCCCGTCATTTAGGAGGACAGGGAGAGAGGAGTGGCTCATTAATGGGCAGCAGTGAATTTTTTAATTCGTATGTTTTCGGATTAACTGTAAAGTATGTGTATATGTACATGTATAAATTGTTTGGGAACATGAGCTATATGAAGGGTGTGAACTGGTGTAGTGCGTGCATGATGCAATAATTATTGCATGTGCTCACCACTTTTAGGGATCACCAAAAGGCTCTCACTTCGTATCATATGTAATGATAGCTTAGGGAACGATAAGTTGAACGGTCCTTCAGTAATGGGCGATTGGCTGAAAATGGATCCAATTTTAACCACAATGTCAAACAATGCGCCGGGTTGGGCTGTGCAGGTTACCGTTACATTCACAAACCTCAGGGTCGAGGTTCAAAAATTCTAAGAGTTCGAAGTTCAAAACTTCAAAAAAAAAATCTAAATTTCTAGTTAAATCTATTTGCAAGTCGTTTCTCTATCGGCCTCTGTTATTTTCGGCGGGAAATTTAAATCAGGTCGTATTTGGGTGAAGTAAATGAAAGCACGTGAGGTAATACGATCTACCAAAGACGTCTGACAAGGGGACATTGTCAGGTGTGCGCGGCGCACAGCGCCGACACACTATGCAACGCGCAGTTCACCCATAACGATTGCCTCTCTGAAAGCAGTACGTGCGGAAACTCAGATTTGACCCTTCTGGAGAGTCACAAAGTTTGAGGTCAATAGTTGCAAAGGGGGGAGTACGTGCAAACTGAAAAATCCCATGTTAAATCCCATAAGGATTTCCCAGTTTTCCATTTCGAGTCAGTCCCCATTAATACACACGGTGAGTCATGGGACGAAAATTGGCTTCGAAATTTTTTTTACCACAAGGTGGTGAAATTTTCATAAAATGGAAAATATTGGTTTTGTTAACTCTCCAAGTGGATAATACCCAAATACAACAGGAGTAGAGCCGTTTTTGAGTGTATTTTCAAAAATCAAGCGAAATCCAAAACTGGAAAATTCTTATGGGATTTAACATGGGATTTTTCAGTTTGCACGTACTCCCTTCTTTGCATAGTTGGACCCCAAAACTTTGTGACCCTCTGGTTGGGTCAAACTTGAGTTTCCGCACCTACTGTTTTGCAAGAGGAAATCTTTATGGATAAGCCCTGCGCTGCATAGGGTGTCGGCGCTGTGCGCCGCGGACACCTGACGACGTCCCCTTCTAAGCTCACAAATGATCTAATGATCACAATCTTCTCTAGGAATTCCATGTGCAGATAATTGCTTGCTAGCAAATCTACCGAGTCGACAATATTCAAATACTAACACTCTCCCGCCTAAACAGTCTGCAATGCGCTTCATTCTTGAAAATTATTATCAAAGTAACTAATTAAAATTCGCAAAAGAACCTCGCGAATCTTTTCACCATTCACCCGTACATCCTTACTCCGGCTTTAGCTAACAATCAAAGTTAGCAAAATGAAGGTAATTTCCACCAACCAAACAATGTCCCCTTGTGAGAGATAATTGGTGGCTACAATAGGAGGGAAAAGTGAAACGGTCCTAAAGCTCTAGATCCTCGGCTTTCGGCTTTTAGAGCATACGTTACTGAGAAAGTCACTTTCAAGTGACAAAATCCCTTATCAGGATGTCAATTTGGATCCACACTGGAGAACATTGTCGTCGTAAGACTGTGACGATCGACCATCTTTAATGAGCTTCCCGAATGGCCGCTTCTGTTTCGCTACAGCATTTCCCCCTTGTTTTGCAGAGGTATCGCTTCGCCGTAGGAGGTCTCGTGTTGTGAAGTAACACTTTATGCACTGTGGTTGTGGCCTCTTCTGCTCCGGCCGTTATCGTAAATTTCCCCAAGCCTTTGTCATAACCTCTCCCTTATCCTGCGCGCGGCTGCAAATGCGTAAACTTTTACGTTTTTAATTTTTGGGCAAAGGCGCTCACTGCGACGAGGAGGACCATGCATTTATTAATGAGACGACTCAACTTTTCTGGAAGTTTTCGTACAAAAGCAAAGAAGGATGGAGGAGTAATTATGAGAGACGATCAGAATCTCAAATGTCCTTACCAAAACCAAATTTAATTGACAAACATTGAAAATCGCCTTTCCGATACCGCCCAATTTGTATTTATGCATATTTCAGAACTACAATTTTCAATTGTGAGAATAGTCAAACGCCAAAAAGGTAGTAATTAATAGCGTTTATTATTGCGGCATCATCAATTCCCACCACATGTCTAAATTGCATTATGCAATTCTAATATTTTAGTCATTTAAATTACGAGTTTTGATTGGAATACGTGGGAAATGTACCAATGGAAATGACAATTAAAATCCATTTTATTCATAAGGATCTTCCCATGTTGAACAGGGATCTTCATGTCAATTGAATGCAAAAATCCAGGCATCGCAAACAATGTCAACGCCGCCCACTGAAATGCGACAATTCGGTTGCGCATAACGTAACAATTGTGTGCGGTTTTACACATGCGCTTGAACTCGGAAAAAAAGATGAACCAAACCTTACATAAAATACCCAAGCGCTGATTGCGCGATGTCAAAACTGAATGTGCGCCATCTTTTTTAGCTCTGCTTCAAACGTAAGAGAGCGCCAAACTTGAACTTACCTGCGCATGGCCTGATTTAAACCCTAATAAAAAAATAAATTGAGACGAAGTTTTCCGAAATTCACCATAGATTAATTTAGCGAATTTAATTAACATTGCGAAATTTCTTGCGGCATTTAATAAGCAAACGCTGACTACTAAACCGACTGTTTCACTTGCGAATGCTACGAAACTGATCGCTGTGACAAGTTCAGTTGCTCGCGCATAAATAAATTGTAAAACTATAGTTTTGTGCAACCTGTAGATGCACACCGGCTCATATGACAATACAGAGTTGAGAGTTGGCAAAATCACAAATTATTGTAGCAATGACGTCGTCCATAAGGTCCAGAAAGCGCATTCGCCTGCCAGTCAGCGAGCGCATCACGTATGGTTTTTTATAATGTCTTCAGCTCGCAGCGGGATGATCACTGTACGCGAAGTGATCTAGATGGCAAAAGAGTTGTTGTTGTTGTGATAATAAATTAGACATACAAATTAATTTACCACCGGAATGAGGACTACTGTGGAATTGTTAAACGATGCTGAAAATTATTGCCCATATAAACATTTGTATTCGGTTCACGAGGTTTCCTCTTCGCACATGAGAGGCTGGCTGAGAATGAGTGAATTGTGCATATACATGGCACATATGGCACTGATGGTCAGTGGCGCCTTTAGCGTGAAACTGCACATTTGGGGTTGTTGTGAGATATATGCGCGCAGACCTCTGCTCACTTGACCGCTAATAAGCCGACGCTCTGATAAAAACCTTTTCCTATATTCCTATACATGCTTCATCCCATCAAGTTCAAAACGGTTTTTCCCAAATTACGCACACTAACACACACACACACCTTGATTATTTACCCTTGAATTAAACCCCTGGACGTCGAAATGATTTATGAGACTTGATCATGACAAGTGAATCTCGGGATTTCCGGAGACAATTTTTCTTAGCTACTTCTGTCGCAAAAATCTACAATATCTTTACAGATCAGACAATAAGCCTTGACAACCCGAAAAATCCCACAGTGTGGAAGTGTGAGCGTGACGATGATCTGAGGAGACGTTGAAGGTGACTGACTGTATACCGAGAGCTCCATGGAAAAAATACAAGATTAGTTTTAAAAAATGCATAAAACATTCAACCGAATCGAGCTTTTCCATTGGACTTGTGTAGTTTCAACATAATCACAGTGCCATGGGGCCCCTGCGGAGAGATTTCCATGTTCTTTTGCAAATAAAACAGCTGCAGCTGACAAGATCTGGGAGATTCTGGACATATTTGAAACAAGGAAATCCCCTTGTTAATTTTCCAAACTTGATAGGTGGAGGACATCATTTGTACGAAGCGATGAAATTGTACAACAAACTGAAAATAAAATATACAACAAACTGAAAATAAAATGTACAACAAACTGAAAATAAAATATACAACAAACTGAAAATAAAATGTACAACAAACTGAAAATAAAATATGCAGCAAACTGAAAATAAAATATACAACAAACTGAAAATAAAATATGCAGCAAACTGAAGATAAAATATACAACAAACTGAAAATAAAATATACAACAAACTGAGAATACAACTCTACCAAAAAAATTCAAATTCTACAACATTCCAATAAGTTTGTTTTGACGAGCGTATTCATGGGTCACACGAAGGAGTTAACAAGATGCAAGTCCCCATCAATGCATCAGACACACACACGTGAAAAAAGAAAGCGTGTGGGGGATAAACGGCCGCATTGCATTTCGTGTCTTCGGCGCAGCAAACGCAATAATGTGACTGACGAGACGAGCATTTAGTTGTTTTTGTTTAATAACCGCGCAGTTAATTAAAGACAAGAAAAAACTATTCAATCCCCTAATCAAAATATACGTGAGAACATGAGGTGAAGATGATAATGTCTTGTTAGATCTTACGACAGCAATAATTTGGAAATTCCATATTTTCTGTATGATCCTTGTTCGCACTTCCCCAATTAAATGGTCCTTACGGTTGAAATTTGGGACATTGCAGATGACAGCTACACGTACTGTGCCATTTACAGTCGAGCCAGTGAAAACGAGTCTCTATGGTAAATGCGGTGGGTCTTGCAATTTCGAAATTAGCTTCTCCCGCCAAGGTAATCGTTGTGTTCCCCCTCATCCGCAAATCGATCGGGTTCTGCCTACAACAATAAAAAACCCGAAAAATTAACTACTTTCAGACTACAGAAACTCTCGCCACGTTTTTGAAGTCCCAATATTTTTTATTACTTATTTTATTATGTTTCATTTTTTATGTATTCATTATTGGCAATATTTCCAAATTCAAAAGACCTACAACCCACAATTTTACAGAATATAGTAACTAATTAAAATTCGCAAAAGAACCTTGCGAATCTTTTCACCATTCACCCGTACATCCTTACTCCGGCTTTAGCTAACAATCAAAGTTAGCAAAATGAAGGTAATTTTGGAGTCCTTGCAAATCTGTCCCATCATGTGCTAACTCTCTATTTCTGTTTCAAATTTCCCGCCACCCCGAGACGTCAAGTTGTACTGTCAAACCTTTACTATCCCACACAAGATGTTTCATACCACCACAGCAAAAGTGCCGGAAATGGAGAACAGTTCAAAATTCACAGCACATAGGAATAACTCACCGAATTTGTCATTACAAAAATGCGCCTTTACTGCTCCTGCTCCCGCCTTAGGCAAACAGATCTACTTTCAAACTCTCACCGATGTGAAGCAAGCCTGTTTGGGATGAAACAAGGCAATATAACAGTGAAACTATATGCCGTGCTTGTGATTCATTAGCCGTTCGTTCATAATTAACTTGTTTTTTTTACTTCAGTAATCAGCCTGTAATTTTTTACAGTGGACATACAATAATTGCAAAACTGGCAGACACACAGCTACTCACTCTATTTATCCAATATAGGAGCAATAAGTCAGCTCAGCGAAAAAAAGAGCATCACACAATCAGGATGAGTTACAGTTACAAAACTTTTCTTACAAATCCAAAAGGAAATGAGATCCCATTTCGAAAAACGTGTGTAGAATTATTACTACATTAGATTTTTGGAATTGAGCGTGAAGTACACGGGGCCGCCGGGGCCTTGGGAGCGGAATCGTCGCCTCTCCTCTGCCATCACTTTGGCCTCGGCCATGAGTTCCCGGGCAGCTCGATCTAATTCGGCTCTCTTCAAAGCATCCCGCTCACTCTCGAACATCTTCTGATGGAGGATCCGCTCCATTTCCACACGATCCTTCTCCAGCTTCTCCTCCCACGCCAATTTTTCCATGTAGCCCACATCCTGCGTGTAGGCCTGGCCAAAGCGAGCCAACAACTTTTTCCGTTCCCGATTCCGCTGGATGAGATCGAGGGACTCCTGAATTAGCGGTGGGATCGGCGGTGGGGTGGGCAAGTGGCTACCCTCGGCTCGGAACCCGTTCTCATCCGCCGAGTAGGTGACCGTGAGGGGCTTGCCATCTGGCGAAAGGGTCCGGTAGTAGCCCGTCACGGCCTGGATCTTCTTCTTTTTGGCCACACTCGTGTCCGGAGTCTTCATGTAGCCGAACTGCCCAGCCGCCGTCCCATCCGATGTTTTGTACACGTAGCGGTAGGTGCCGTCCCCCCGGTTCCCATAGTCCTGATGATGACGAATCGTCTCATGTCTCCAACTGTTCCGTACTGGCAAGGCGGGAAGGTCCAACTGGCCGAGAACCACGGTGCTGGCCGTTACTATTATGAACACCTGCGGAGAGAAAGGAGGATCAGTTGACTGACTTTAGCTGGGAAGTGAGGCGGAATTCTTACAATTTTGAACATTATACTAACGGTGGTGGGAAGATTTAAAATCTCTTGAGATGAAGTTCAAGGCTACAGCGTTACAGTCAGACTGAAACTTGTGACCTCACTCGTTTTTCCTTTTATACTTCCGTGAAGAGAGATTTGAACAGTCGTGTAGTGTAGTGTCAAATTTGGGAGGAAATAGGCTGAAAAGCTGTGAGAAAGTTTGATATCTCTTCACTTTACGGATCGGTGGCGAGCACAGGGCTTTCAACTTCAAGCTCGTCTTAATGACGAAGGGAATTATGACAAGTGACGTATAGGAGTGAGTAGCTTCACGCCATTGTGACGACGGGTTTGAAGCATGAGCCATTCCAATTTTGGCGGCGGTGGCGGCGGTCGCAGCAGTTAAGTGGGCGTTGAAGTGCATGATGCAACGCGAGTGTATATGTTGCAGTATAAAGTGCATTCTTTTGGATTTTTTTGAGATGAAAAGGATGGTGTGATGCATTCGTATATTGGCGGTCACTGAAGATTCCATAGTAATAATAATAATTGCTACTTGAGTACAATTATTAATTATTCAAATTGCACTTTGCCGTTCCCATCATGCAGTGTCTAGGGCGTGCGCGGCAGACGATTGTTTGCACTGCCAGCTTTTTGTATGATTTATTGAAATTAAGGAGAATTTTGGCCGGCTGCCGGTGCAGGATTATGACGACGGTATGCACACACGGCGTAGGTTTTTGTACGGGTGTGAACGGCGGGAGATTGTCTCAAAGTCGTTTTCAAGGCCGCCAGTCTAGTCCGCCGCCATTTCTTAATGAATGTAATGTCATGTATAACCGAAATAAGAATGCTGCGAGGTCTGAGATTCGTAAAGGAGGGGAAGATACTCCATTTGGAAAGGGTCGTATAGGAGCAAATGAGTTGAATTTTGACTTGTTGACGGAAGCTGATTCATGATCTCACAGTGCGGGGTAAATACATGATGATGATGACTAACTTCTGTTACTTACTATATTCTGTAAAATTGTGGGTTGTAGGTCTTTTGAATTTGGAAATATTGCCAATAATGAATACATAAAAAATGAAACATAATAAAATAAGTAATAAAAAATATTGGG
>VYYI01002684.1:0-14155 GCA_021029175.1 Bilobella aurantiaca | reverse complement strand
AATAGACAGAAATAAATAGAAAGTAGCAGTTGTTTGGCAAAGTTCGACTCCAATCCCCACTGGAAATAAATCGAGTTTTTGTACTTTCTCCACCTTTCTCCGCCTAAGTGGAAATCCCAGAGAGAAAGTCAACACTTTTATGCAAAAGTAGCAATAAACCAAGGAGAAGATAAACCCACTAACCTTAACAACCCATGTGCAGAGCCTTTTTTAAGTACCAGTAAACAAGAAATGGAGAACAGAAAGAGAAAGTACCGAGTCCGTTCAAGAATTTCTGCCAAAAATCAACGTGAAAATGTTGTTTGAAAAAATAGTTGAAATGTGCCACCTCGTTTAGTTTCGTCGAGAAACGGGCTTGTTTGGCTCCATTAAAAAAATGCCTCGGTGAGATTCTTGTGTTTAAATCATACAACTTTCTCTACAACAATGCTTTCACCGACTTTTTTTTATTGTAAAAAAACGCTCTGTAGGAAGAAGTTTTTTTTTTAGAAAAAAAAAACGAAACAGAGCTCTGCGCCGCCATTTCATTCTTCCTTCATTTCCGACTACCATTTTCCTTTAGTAAGAACCACTTTCTCCAAATGGAACTCACCATCAAGGGCTCTGTAATTATTTAAATTACACTGGAGCACAACTCTTCAGGGGAGGTCAAAGTTGAGGGGTCACGTGCTCTCAAAGGACAGCGTAAAGTGGGTCCTATTTATCAAACGGCTCAAACTTAAGCGTTCCCGCTGAAGTGAAAATAGTTGAAATAAGTTCGAAGGCACTTTACTCCAACTCCATTACAGATTCCAAAAGTTTTCATTTGAATTTTCTAATCGCCATTGAAAGTTTCCGATTAAAAATGGATGGGCGTCTCTTCGACCCGTTTTATCTCCGCTAAAATTTCCCTTTTAAAAGAAGTGGCTCCTTCAAAGGGCTCAATCAAGCACCACTTCCTTTTATCTTACCAACTAATGGACTTGAGTGGGTCCTTCCAAGTCCTCTTGCCTCCGATGACCCTTCGCCCTTAACTTAATTTTGACCCTTTGACGTCAACCTCAGCCTAAGGGTCTCCCAGGAGCCTTCGAAGGGCTCCCTGAAGCTTTCTAGGAAAATATTATTGAGTTGCCCTAAAACTAATGTTTTTGAAACATTTTTTATTACTTTTGCGCACTAAAACCTTTCGCCGCTTTGCTTTCGCAGAAATGTTGTAAAAATCTACTTTTCAAAAACTTTTTTTTCCAACCAGAAAAAAATTCCAGGAAGAGATAGGCCCTTTTACTTCCGCCTTTTTTGTTTTAGAACAAAACTTTTTTTAAAACAAAGTTTTTGAAACAAGGCGGAAGGAAGAGCTTTTGAAATGGTTGCTCAGCAATACTTTCCATAACACTTAAAATAAAAAGCGCTTTTCCTTTGCAAAGATTCGAATCAAAAGAGGCCTCTTCATTCCAATTAATTTACAACGCAATTTCCCTGTAGTTTGCGCGATTGAAGCACAGATACTTTTTGACGGAAGAGAGAATTTTGGTACTTGAACAGCATCCGACGCTGTAAAAAATAGATTTCTTGAACTTAGTCCTAAAATATTAACCTAAACCCTGAATGTCTTAGTTTGAAAATTCAAAAAAAACTTCCTTCTTTAAAATTTAAAAAATCTTTATTTAAAAAAAAATCCAGATTTTCGATTTTTGTGGCACTGGTAGTTGAAGAGGGGAAATTTGTATCTCGGTGGAAGGAAGAGCGTCGTAAAAATTTCAACAGAAGCCTTGTAAACCCTCTTCAATGAATCCACAACATCCTTCATGAACTTCCATTCATCTACTCAAAGGCCATGCAAATCGCTTCATGGCACTGACACAAATCACAGGCGTTTCTCAAGGCACAGGGCCCTAC
The DNA here is from genome assembly GCA_021029175.1 of Bilobella aurantiaca. Classification (NCBI taxonomy): domain Eukaryota; kingdom Metazoa; phylum Arthropoda; class Collembola; order Poduromorpha; family Neanuridae; genus Bilobella; species Bilobella aurantiaca. The sequence goes on along the minus strand of VYYI01002684.1, from coordinate 12,280 downwards.
AAAAGGCCCTTAAAAACACAAATCCCTCGATTTTTAAAGGCACATGGCCCTACAAAAAGACCCTTAAAGAGAGCAATGATTTTTATAGTTTTTTAATTCATTATTTTAAATTCACGAAACCGGTCCTTAACATATAGTTCAATTTATTTTGATTGAACTTTTTTTGAGAATTGGCTTTTGCTTTTGAGGAAGAAGAGCTGTTTTAAGTTTTAAAATTTCGTTTGTTCTAAAACTGCCGTTTTTGAAGTAATTTTAGAATAAAAAGATCTTCAACTCCTCTCCAGCATCCAGAGTCATCAATAATTTTGGTTTTCTCTTTGACTTTCTCTTTGAAGAAGTTTATGGAATTTTGGTTTGGTTGAGGGGCAAGTGGCGGAAAAGAGGTTGTTAGGTGCGCATAATTTAGCCTAGCCGAAGAAAGTTTTCTCCACTTTCCCTTATCTTTATTGGTTCATTTCCAATGTAAATTGGAGAAAGTTGGAAGCTGGAAGTGTCTATCGAAGGGCTCATCTTCCCTTATTCCTCATCATCAAATTTCCTTAAGGGCCAAGTGGAGGAGTGGGAGTTGGAATGGACTCAAATGAAAATCCAACCATCTTCTTCTGCTGACTCGACTTTCTCCACCTCACTTTCTCCTCAACAAACTTACTTTCTCCTTCACATCCACTTTCACAAAGACCTCTTCCAGAGAATATCTCCAAAAGTGTCAAATTATCCTCATTTCACTCCCTTCAACTCCAAATTAATTTGGAATTCCCAATTTTACACGCACGGGGCCCTTCAGCAGGGCCCTGTCAAGGGCCTCCACGTCAAACCTTGTTGCTCTCCTGCCAAAATTTGCAAGATTCCCCTCGAATTTGGCACTCTCTCGCTACAACATTTATCTCTGTCATCTCAAGCTCTAACAAGTTTCTACTCAACTTCTGCTACACAAGTCGAAAAGTCTTGCTACAGAGCGTTTTTTTTTTGTTTCGCATAATACGATAATGCGGTCGAAGAATCAATGTCTCTGTGAATTACAATTTTTTGTTATTTTTAATTCAAAAGCGATTTTTCTTGCTAAAACAATCTCCACTTTCCCCTAGCTTTCTCTTTTTCCAATTGCATTTCATTGTTGAGGTTGAACGCCGTTTAATTTAATTTTCATTTCAAGCAACTTTCGATACTTTGAGGGTAGGTTCCTTGCAGTGCAATTTTTATTTTAATTTTTCATTTGACGCCAACTCGCAACGTTGAACAAAGTGAACATGCAAATTATTAGAATTTTGATTTCATCCCTCTTCTAAAACGATGCGCTAAATTAAAAAAAAATTAATAAAATTTCATTTTAATTAATTTTTATGTAAGATTACTAATCTTACAGATTAGTTTTCCGAAATTTCTCTTTGTTTCCCTGAAACAAGAAACGCTCTGTACTACCTTTCTTTGGTGAATGACGTGTATTTGTTAGAGTTGAATCCCGTTTAATTCTTTATATTTCACACTGAAGTCAATTTATAATAATCTAGTTTGGTCCGATAAGTAATTTGGTAATGCTTTATTCGAAATTTTATTTTGATATGAGTGAAATGGCCGAAAAATGTGTGAATAGAATGCATTAATTATTCAAATAAAAAAAGCTTGGATTTTGTTTCATGACATTTTTCTTCGTTTTCGGGAATTTTTGACGTGTTTCTAAGAGCATTCCAGCATTAAATCTCAAGCCAACATTTTTTTTTACATTTAGATTGACAAATGGGTGGCGATTGCAAGGATGTTTAGATTATGTAGTGATTGAGGTGGGATTCAAAGAGGATTAATGACAGAGAGTAGATTTAAAATGCATGAAACGTGTTTGGAGTTGATTGATTGGCTAATGAGCCTCAGGCTATAAACAGACAATTAAACGACTAATTATCCTCCCTGGAGAGGCAAACCGACAAGTCACAATTCTCCGTTGATTGATCGATTGATGGAGCCAAAGCGATGAATAGGCCCACTCATCATCTTTTAGCTTCATTTGAATCATGGCGACCATTGTCAAAGTGTGGCGACCATTGTCGCCAGCCATTAGGCAAATCATTCTTGTTCAAAAAACAAAACCTCGTCTGGAGCCAGAGACCCTAAAAACTCACGGCCCAAACCTAAGCGTAGGAGTGAAACAAAAAGAACTTTCTCTTTTGCCCAAATCCAAAACTTTCTCCTGGAAAGTGAAAGCAACTTTGGTTTTTGTCTATTAGATTAGACAGAGACATTAAGATGTAAATATGCAGAGAAAGTGGAGCATAAGACACAGGGGGAAAACAAGTTAAAAACTTTCTCCCGCCTTCTCTCGCACAGTTGAGCATGGGAGAGGGAATGGACCTAAAAAAATGAGCCTTGATTTCCGTTCGAATTCTTCTTTTGGCCGAAACGGCGCCTAATCGCCAAAGTTAACTTTCTCTCAACCACTTCCAATCTACTTTCTTCTACTTTCACCTCCCTACTTTCTCCTACTTTCACCTACGCCAAATTCTTGAGGAAACAAAAGAAAGAGAAAAAAACAAAACTTTCACCTCCCAACAACTTTCACCTTGAAAAAAAAAATTCTGAAGGGAAGCGAAACAAAAGGCGGTTTCTTTTCAAGCCTAAAAACTTTCTCTTTTCTCGCTTTCACTTATTGGATTCTTTGATTCAGCCCCGCCTGACACCACTCCAAAATTAAACTGAATCATTTCATTTCCCCCGACCAAAACAGGACCTAAACCGCACAATAAAATGCGCCGCTCTTCACTTCCGAATTCCAGAACTTCTCCAGCGTCGACGCTGGAAGTGCTGGAATGCGGCTGGAGCTGGAATTTTCGTGGGGGAACTTGACGTGCTTCGCGGTCATCAACCACTTATGCTTCTCCTCGAACTTACACTAATGCTCCTCTTTCGACTTGATTAAAACTGAATCAAAATTCATGGCCATTGTCTTCTTCGTCTTTCAATTCCACTCAAGGAGGGCCCTTTGTCTCCCAAACTCCATTAGTTTGATTAAGGGCCACTTTGAGTGCAAGAAAGTTGACAGAGCCTCGGGGGCCCTTTTGGAGATGTCACTACAGAGTGTTTTTGGAAGTAGAAACACGTAAGTGCGTCCAGGTGTGAGAGCGACGGTGCGGTAAAAAGGGCCCTTTAAAAACGCTTCAGCGTTGGGCCCCCTTCTGAGTGACTAATGAACAAGCGGCGCAATTACAAAACCGGTTTTTAAACAACGCATTTCAAACAAAACGCTTTGTACACTTCAAAGGGTCAACATTCCCTGCACAGGTCAAACACACAACAAGATTCCGAAACGCTGTTCTAATAAACAAACAAACATTATTCAACTACAAACAAATAATATTCAAATAAACATTATTTTAACATCCTCTTTTACTTCAAAACTAAAAAATCCACAGATATATTTTTATAATTAAAAGCGGAAGACTCTTTATCGAGAGTGCGTGAACGGAGTCACTCAAAAAGCTTCCGTACGTACACTTCATGCACTTCAGCGCTAGATATGGGCACTCTATTTCATTTATTACACAAACTTTTTTTTAAATGAAATTTCCTCTGCTTATTTTACTTAAGAACTTTTAGCCAATTTTTTTTGAAATTCGAAAACAGAAATTAAAACTACTATTTGCATGTCCTTGAATAGGCTTGTTTTGCTGTTTTTTTCTAGCAATTTTTTACTGATTTTAATTAGGAAATTCGAATAACCTATAATTTCTAACGAGAGAATTTTGGATTGTAACCATTCGGGAAAATTTGAAGCAATTTTTTTTGATGTTGAAAATTATCTTGGTTTCTTTTCAAAAAGTTTTTTCTTCAAATTTTGTAATGAATGAGCCTCAGTAGTTTTGTTTAATTTTGTGTAATTTCCCTTCGGAAGTTTCCCCATATAAAGGCATGTTTTTATGTTTACAAAATGGATTTTTTTTTGATGCACTATAAAAACAGGAAAGGATTCTTTCATTCTGTGAATGTAAACTTTTCCCACGCTGTTTTTTTTTTCTGCACATTTTCTCTTATCCCTGCATTGCAATGTCTGCAACATTAATTTCCGTTTTTATCCTCCTCAGCTCAACCGCACGTTTCCGTCCAATTAAAATCCACCGCTCCAAAATAGGCACACATGCAAGGCACAAAGGGGAAGGGCCCTTTGGAATTTTTTAATTAGCTTCCTTATTCACATTTCAAAAAGTCCCCCCTCACTGCTAGAACAGGCCCCACCCCCGCCCCCAAAACCGTAACAAATTCTCATGACCCACTTTTTCTCTTAAGGCTAATTAACTTTCTCCTCTGAAAGTGAAAACTTTTCACCTGAGATGAAGTGCATGTTTTGCCAAGGGGACTTTTATGGAAGTGGCGTGACTCGTCCGGCAAACATTGCAAATACATAAGTCTTAATTCCTCTGCTTACTTTCTCTTTATTAGGTTTTAGGCTAAAGCCTCTGCTTCACTTTTCTTAAATTAAGCAAACCGTGGTACTAGTGGCCTAATGGTGTACTTGATAAATTAAGGCGATTATTTAGGCCCCTGGTGGCGTATCCTTGAGAGTGATTGATTGCGGAGGAGAAAGCATGCGAGGCCAGAAGGGCCACTTTTTGTTGTTCAGGATTTTTGAGAATTGGATTTTTTAGATTTAGGATTAGGTTTAGGTTTTCAAAAAAATTTAGAATTTGAGAGTTGAAGAAATGTTTTATTGAAAAGTTTTCCTTCCCACAGCTTTTCCTCATTAATCCTTTTTCGAGCCTAAACTTTTTGCATGGAGAAGAAGGCGGCACAGTTTCATCAACAAAAAAGTCCCTAAGTGGAGAGAGAGGCGGAATGTGCGGATTTTGAAAAGGAATGAAAAACCAAAAAAAAAAAAAGTTCAAACAATGCTTGCTTTTTTTTTCAAAAAACTCACGGTTCGAGTTTTCTGTGGTTTTGGGCACGGCGGAAGGAAGAAAGGATTTTGGGAAAGAGTTATGAGACTCTGGCGAACATTCGGCACAAAAGACCCACAAACACCGCCGCGGCGGCCTTAGCACAAGGAAGGAAAAGATGGGCAAAAATGAGGAAAGGGAAAAGCTTCACAAAACTTTTCCCAAAATTTTACAGTAGGGAAAAGTTTTTAAAATCGCCGTTGGGACCACCGTCCAATATTATTCAACTCAAAATTATAACAAACTATTCAAGATTTGTGGATACAAAAATTTAGAAAAGCAAATATTTCTCCAATGAGATCGAATTTTTGAATCAAATGAAAAAAAATACTCCGAAGCAAATGAAGCGCTTTCACGCCGCTCACAATCTTAAAATATTCTGACTTAATAATTTGACTTGCCTAAACATTTTGTTTTTGTCGATCGGTGTACAAGTGAAACAAAAACTGACGTTTAATTTCTTCAAAATTCCGGAGATTTTACGCGCTATAACGCCGCTAAAATATTTTCACAAAATTCCTTAAAATGAAATGCGATCAAATGACATTTTTTTTGCTGACTGGCGTAATTGTGAAGCAATATTTCATTTGCCTTTTTTTTTTGGTAAGATTCAAGTTTTGATTGAGAGTAAATGAGTCGTGCGCAGCATTCTTTTCAATTTGCTTCTCTCCGCAACCCTCTTGTCACTTTTTTTTTCTTTTTTTCGAAAACAAATGCCTCTCCTATAAATTTGAAAATTCAAAGCAGATGGAAGGATTTTCAGGTTGGTTAGGCCCTGGTTTTAAAGCCAAATCAAATGAATTCCAAGTGCACATAACATTTGAGAATTCAAATAAGAACGCAGAGTCGCACTTCCAAAATTGGCATCCGTCTCCAATTTGAATAATTACATGGGCCAGTGGGACCACGTCTCAGGAATCATTAGGCAAAATTAATGGCCTCACCAAAATCATCAGTGCAACTCCCTTCAATATCCACTTCCGCAATGGGCTTTCCCAATGAAAGAGAAAGTCCTTTTCTAGAATTTATAATGTAACGAAGGATTTACATTCTAATTTACCTACCGCTTCCCATCAGCCATCTAGGCCTTAGCCGCAATTTACCCTTTTTTGCCTGAAAATAGGCTTTTAGCCTCAATTCAAACTAAACCTTAAAATGTCTAGTCCTTGCCTAAAATTAGGCTAAACCTTGAATTTTTTAGTCTTAGCCGAATTTAGGCTGCACCTTTTCTAGTCTTAGAATCGATTTAGGCTGAACTTTCAAACTTCAAGTTATAGCCTCATTCTACATCTTGAAAATATATAGTCCTAACCTAGGTTTAGGCTAAGCTTTAAAATTTTTATTTCTAACCTAAATTTAGGCTAAGCTTTAAAATTGTTATCCCGTAACCTAAATTTAAGCTTAAAATTTAAAAAAATTCTAGTCAAAGCCTAAATGGCTTTAACAACCCGAATTTAAGCCGAACCTTCAAAATATAGTCCTTGTCTAAAATTAGACTAAACTAACAATTATTAGCCTTAGCCAAATTTAGGCTGCATCATAAAATCTCTAGTCCTAGCTCAAATTTAGTCTACACCTTGAAAATTTTATTCCTAACCTACTTTTAGGCTAAGCCTTAAAATTTTCGTGTATAACACAATTTTAGGCTAAAAGCTTAAAATTTTCTAGGCCTAGTCTCAATGTAGGCTAAATCTAAACATTTCTAGTCAAAGCCTGAATTTAGGCTTAAACCAGACGATGTCTAGACTGAGGCTAAACCTTACAATTTTCAATCGTAGACGCAGTTTCTAGTTTTAACTTTTAGATTGAGACTAAAACTTTAAAATATTTAGTCTTAGCCTAAATTTAGCCTTAGCCTAAAAAAAATTACTTTTAAACCTAACTTTTTTTCCAGCCTTTTTGCAACCTTTTCCTGGCTCCAGCGAAATCGCTTGATCGTCTGGTTTCGGCTGGTTACTCTTGGGCAAACTGTAGAAAAGGCTTCCGACGGTGCGAGCGTCTGGAGGGCAAAGTTCTTGAAGCGCTGGTTGCATAACTATGATCTACGCCTCTATCTCCCTCCCCATCTTCAACGGTGCTTCAACGGTCTTCTTCACGGTGCAAGAGTGGCCTGAGTGTGGGACATTCAAAAGTTGACGCTTAGAAAAATAGAAAGAGGAAAGATAACATTGAGTGCCTATTTTTAGAGTTGTGCTCTGCCTCTCCGCCGTGCCTCTAAATGCTCTTCGTGCTAATCGAACTCAAAGTCATCCACCTCCAAAGCTCTTTTACAGTCAATACGAGTCTTAAGAAATTGCCTCTTAAAACAAATTTTGCCTCAGTTTGCCGCTTAGATGAAATTTGCCTCAAATTTGCCTTACATAAAACTTGCCCCAAATTGGCCTTACACGGAATTTGCCTCAAATTTGTCTTACACAAAATTAAACTCAAAGTTGCCTGACACAAAATTGGACTCAAAATGGCCTTACACAAAATTTGTCTCAAAGTCGCCTTGATTTGCCTCAAGCGAAAATTTGCCCCTTTTACTCTTTGAAAAAAATTGGGTAAAATTAGCTAATTAAACAAAAAATTTGCCTAAGAAAACTTTGCCTTGATTTTTGCCTCTGGGGCAAATTTTGCCTTCAATTTAGGCGGAGTCACAAATACACAATCCAATTGTCACACCTTGGAGAGCCCATAATCAATGTCACGGCACGCTTCCTTCTGGCGTCACTAAGATACGACGACTCCCTGACCATGAATTAATTTATAACATTTAGGACGAGCCCTTAAGGGGAGAGGCCCTTTGGCCAAAGAAATAGCAAAATTGCAAAATATAGTCCTTGAAGAAGGGCACTTTAGAGCGAAGGGGTGGTGGATGAGAGTAAAAAGACAAATGTTATTTTGGTGGAGAAAATAAACAGGAGGCTTTGGGCTTGAAGGCTGAAACATTCCTTTCCCTTCAGCCAAACTTCCGAATCGCATGCATTCTCAAAAACATCTTTTATGACACTTCACAAGGACCGAAAACACAACTCTTCTCTATTCAAACATCTTCAAACAAATACAATATCAAATGCCAAGACACGTTCAAAAAATAAAGAAAAATGGACATACTCAAACAACGCAAAACTGGATCAAGTGTGCGTGGGAAATAAAATATTGAAGCTACTGAAAGTCTCTTATCATTTATTCAAGCCTTTTAGAGAATTTTTTGAAAATGCTTTTTTCTGTAATTTAATTAATTTTACTGTGAAATTTGTGAAATAGTGGAAATTGTAATTGTGAAAAAATGTTGGAAGTGTGACAATGAAAACTATCATTGTAATTTGCGAAATTGGTAAGAATGACATTTATTTTGAAGTTTTTGAAATTTTCGAGTTAGTGAAAACCGGAAATTCTGAAACAAAATATTTCTGAAAGTTTGAAATAATTAAAATTTCTATTGATGGAAACGATTTAGTGAAAACTAGCAATGTAAAGAAGTCATATTATTTGTTATAGCTAAATGCCGCTTAAATTTTTCACCTTTTGACACTACCTTAAAAACGTCTATGCCCAGTTTGGTCGTCTGTTTCCTATCCAACAATGTTTTTTTTTTAATTCAACATAGTCATACGCAGTGAAACAGTGAAAGACACAAAATGAAAGTGAGAAAACTACAATTTTCAATAAAGCGATATTGAAAAAACAAAAAATTGAAATGATTGAAAACTAAATGCCACACTTTCACACACGGAAAGTTGTGAAACAGGCATTAAATGTTAAATTAAAATTTTTAAATAAAAATTTTCCTAAATTATAAATGTTTGCGGAATAGCGTGAGATAGGGAAGAGAACAAGTGTGGATGAGACGCTATAAATTTGATTATGATTTTGAAATTATAATTTGTGCGTGGGCCCACTTCCGGTGTTGGGTGCGCTTGTACTTTATGTGGTCCATAATGGAATGTGTTGGATTTATGGATGTAAATCAGGGTAAATGGAAAAGTGCCTTGTTTCTGCGTGGCTGATTCCCCAGACAACAACCTCACTTCACGTAATTGCTTTCTCCACACAAACAGCCTCAACACAAACCTAACTAACCCTTCTAAATCATCCACCTTTCTCAGGCCCTCTACATTATTCATTTCAAAAGAAAATTCAAAATTTTGAAAAGAAAAAAAACGAAAAAAAAAAATAATATAAAAATCCATTCCCCATAATCCAATAATCCGTTTTTCAAAATTCTTCCCAAAAAGCAAAACCCGACCCCTTCTTAAAAAAAAAGGTAAAACTTTCTCCTTTTCTCTCTGTTTTGATATTTCTCTCTCAAAAGCACATCATTACGCGTAAAAACACTTTTATCATGAAGAAACGTCTAAGATTTCTTCAAAGGCCAAGAGATATCCACTAACCATTTTTGTACAGAGCGTTCCTTAAGCATCGTACAAAACGATAAATCCTGGGAAACAATGTTGCAGTTAGAATAGAAAGAAAAAATGTTTCTTAAAATAAGAAAAATGTGCAAATGACACGTTCTACTTATAAAATGTCGCCTTTCAGCCATACTCTTTAATTAGTCAAAGCGAAGCTGTGAAGTGCGTGCATGTGCGCGAGAAATAAATTAATACAATTTTCAAAAAAAAATTCGGCATTGAATTAAAAACTTCCGTCCACGGACGGGCTTGTTTGGCTATGAAAAAATACCATGTAGGTAGAAATTGAGAATTTTGATGACTTAAATTCAAAAGCATCTTTCCAGATCGATGATACTTTCCCGACTCTTTTTTTTTGTCTTTTTCTTGTCTTCTTTTTACAGGACGTTAAAAAAGGCTCTGTACTTCCTGTCGAACCTCAACGAGTGGAGCCTGAGCGTCTAACGCATCTTCCGAATCTTCTTCAAAATTGTCTTACTTCCTTCAGATTTATTTTTGGAACTTTAATGGCCTCTTTTTTGCCTTCTCAAGTCCCCACTCACAACTCCACGATTTACTACTTTTCCTTCCCAGTTAATCTTACCCAAACGAATTTGTTTCTCTACGTAGATAAATCATGGGGAGTCAGGAGCAGGAGCCCTTTTGCAAAAAAAGCTTTAAAATTTGCAAATTAAGCGACTTTAAGGGCCCTCTGCTCTAATTTGGGCGACAAACAACTACAGATGAGTTGAGGGAGAAGATGACGATGTTTTTGAGAGAAAAAAAAAGAGACATGATTTCGAGAATAACATGTTTTTGGAGGGGAAAATGACATGTTTTTAAAATTTGGAAAGCAACTGAAAGTCTACATTTTTATGAGCCCATTGCACAACATGAGCCCTTGAACCTCGAGGGAGCGGCCCTGTTTTTTGAAGAGATGGCAGTGAGCCCTCCTACTAAAAATTTAGTGGCACTTCCCTAACCTCTGCCATTGGGATGGGAATTGGCGGAGCATTAGGCCAAGTACTCTCCATAAAAAAAGCGAGGGAGCCCTTAGAATTCAAGGGAGGAAAAGATGTAAAATGCAAATCTTAGCCGAGGATCTGATGATCTCGGAGCCCTTTTGTTTTTATTTCGGAGGTGAGCGCCGCTTCGGAGGAGAAGAACAGAGCGGTCTTTGTGCAATGGGAAGAGGGAACTTTTGAATGGCTGGAATGAGTAATAGGCGGCAGCGGTTAGCAGCGTCAGGAGAAGTCTTAATGCAAAACCGATTTGTCAATTCAGCGTCCCTCTTCCCCAATCACTTTCCACTTACACTAACATGGCGACATTCGACGACATTCAGCGACATTTGTGGAGGTAACAGCCATTTCAGCCAGACCACTCCAATCAAAATCTATTTTTGAAAACTTTATTCAAATGTCGTGTTTCCAATAGCAGGGCTTTTGGCGTTTTGACGCGAACTAATTCAAGCAAATTTATAAACGAGGAGCAAGCTTTCACCAGATTTACAAAACCTCGTTTTAAGATCCACACAATTCTATGTTCAAAACGTAACATACAAAAAAAAATTAGAAAAAAAGTTTTCACCAGATTTTTTACAAAGCCTGTTAAAAAAAAATCAAAACAATGTAATTCTCAATTTTAAAAGTGAATTGAATTTGAATAACGAAAACAAGCTTTCAGATTAACTTTTTTTTTTAAAGCCAACTCGTAAGAGAAAGTGAGCTTTCACCATTAATTAAAATAACGCAATTTGAGGGATTATAACTTGACTAAACTAGAAAAGAGAAAGCAAGCTTTCACCAGATTATTTACAAAGTCAATTAAAACGTTGAAATAACATTGACAAAATTGAAAAAGAAAACTTTTCACCGGATATTTGCAAAGGCAATTTGAAAGAGAAGGCAATTTTTCACCAGATATTCACAAGGCCAAGTTTTCACCAGATATTCACAAGGCCAAGTTTTCATCAGATATTCACAAGGCCAAGTTTTCACCAGATAATCACAAGGCCAAGTTTTCATCAGATATTCACAAGGCCAAGTTTTCACCAGATATTCACAAGGCCAAGTTTTCACCAGATATTTGGAAGGTAAATTTCCACAGGATACGAGGAATATCGCAAACAATACTTAGAATTTTTAGAAAATAGCTAGCCAAACGATAGCAAAAAATGTAAGCGGCGTAATTCAAATTCGTTTTCTTTCAGGTTAAGTTCTTGAAGGACGTGTTGATTTGGGTAATTAAGGCCGTGGAATATTCATGAGGGTCTCATTGCAAAAGAAAGTTGCATTAAGGGACAAGGTCAAAAGAAAGTAAGTTGGAAATGTCCTTTAGAGTTGGAGAGTGCTAAAGGGCCATTGACATGCAAATTAGTTCATTAAGGGCCCACTTCTTTAATCACAAAATCTACCTCCTTTTTCAACTATTCCTCGCTTTCACTCTCAGAAATTAAAAGCATGTGGTTGGAGAATATGCGCCGAAAGTAAGATCTGTGTACCCTTAAGGGCAACTTTCACTTAAATATTTGAGGTATTGTACGGCTATCTTTCAGTGTTTGTGGTTAATTATAATTTTAAATATTTGAAGTTGATCATCTTTAAATATTTGAGGTTAATTATAAGTTAATGATTTAAGTCTCCGAGGCTTGAGGAGACGTTTGGATCATTGATAAGATCTGTATTTGATGAGTGAGGAAGGCTTAAGAAGTTGGTAAGAAGTTAAGTTGAGATGACAGGGAGAGGCTTCTTTTAATTAACAAACGTCACTCCGACTCCATTATCAACTCACCAACTTTCTCCACTTTCTCCACCATCTCGCGCAGGAGCAGGAGGATGGTGGGGTGGGAAAGTGGGGCTCGGTGGGACACGTTTTAATTGGATTATTCTTCGGCCCACTTTATAAGTGGATATTTCACTTTTTGGAATACTTTGAGTGTCATGGGCTTGTCAAGGGCTCCAAAACAGGTTTCCCACTTTTCGA
>VYYI01002682.1:0-14173 GCA_021029175.1 Bilobella aurantiaca | reverse complement strand
TCAGATGTTTTTTAAGCGATTCACCTTGCTGAACATGGAATTATGTTGCAAAATGAGTGACGCTTATTGCCCTTTTATGGCTGGAATCTATCAATCTAAAGCATGAAATCTCCATGTTCTTCTGGAAGTCAACATTGTGTTGTGTCCAGAGTCGTGAATTGTCAATCAGTCAATTTAAATGTGATTTCAATGAGAATAATTAAGGAACAATTGGCGAGAAGAAGGGGGTGGAAAAAAATACAGTAAAAATAAAACTGATAGCCCTTGTCTTGTTCTTAATTGTCATCGTCACAACCCTTGGTTCCTGGACATTGGACCACCATGACACAATGGACAGCTTGTCTTTTACAGGATCCTTGAACTGTAGGACAGGAACATTAATCAAAAGCTATTTAGTTGACTATTATGGCTCTTCATTGGGCATTGAATGAGATTAGGTTCAAATTACATTAGGTTCACAACGTTCAGAATGATGAGACAGGAAAGAACAATTATAATAACTCCCTGTTAGAAAAAAAAAATTAAAAAATTTTTTAGAATCTGACATAATTTAGACGAGTGGAAATGGTTTATTTGATACGTAAATGCACGGAATAAATTTAAGTCGATTGTTGCAAAGTAGGGGAAGACTTGGTAAATCAAAAAAAAAATAATAAGAGAGGCGCAAGCCATAAGTTCAAGGTGTTCCTGTCTTTAATTCATTCGATTGAAATCAAAGGTTGGAAGAGGGATGGTTAAGTGGAATTTAAAGAAATGTACATTCAGGGTTCGCCATTCCTTGAGCAAATATATTGATTTTTTGGGCAAACATGGTTCAAGAGTCGAAAAATATTTTATTATTTGTGTTCTCTACATTTTCAATCATTCGGAATTTTTAATAAGAAAAATCGGTAAAATATTTTTTGTATTATATTTTATATATTTTTGTAGTTCGCGTCACAGAAAAGAAAATACGAATTAACATGTTATGTTAAATTACTCAAAAAATGGATATCCATTAAGTTAGGTTTAGTGTTAAATTAAAGTAATAATTTAAATCAAGGTTTTAGGTTACGCAAAACGCATAAGAAGAAACAAATCCCCAATAAGTACTGGACATGAAGCCCTTGTTAAACCTGTAGGTTGATTCGGAAAGACTTTTTGTTTCGAGCAATATTACGACGTGTAATTCCAGGTCCTCAGGTACAAGACAGTAATTGTTAACCATGAAAACCGCCATTAAGTGAATCCTAATTGATTTCAGAGGCAGGTAAGCTCATGACGCTTTGCCCAATGGGCTTTTAATTGCTGCCCCACCAAGTGGCCCACCTTGGTCAAATCGAAGTGTAATTATGTCATCATGAACTTGACAAGTACATGAGCATTACATACGAACAATTGCTAACGTGCAAAAGCGCATATCAAAGCAAAATCTTATACTTGCTCGCTGAAAATAAATTTCGAACCCCCTAAAATTCTCATAAAATGTGGAAATCGAAAAGAGCTTTTTTTCAAAATATTGTTTTGAACAATTAAAAAGTCGAGAAACCTTGAATTTAATGATTATGTAACGTTTCATGAATATTTTTCTTCGGAAATATTAATTGAATCTTAGAAGACGTTCTTCGCCATTTTGCGATTTGTAATCATTCCTTCAGAGACATTCCCTCAAGGGCCAATTATGCAACTTTTTTTTTTATAATGACTTCAATTGTATAAAAAGAAGAAAAAAAGCTTGAAAAGGGAATCATTCACAGGTTGTAGCTGATGCTAAGGAGTGGCTATTAATCCTGTCAATTAGTGAACAATGCGCAAAGTAGGATTGTACGCATCTCAACCTTGGTCATTTAATAATAGCTTCAATCCTTCCAGAAAGATAATTGAATAACTTAATGATGGTGGATCAAAAAATGGTCCATTATAAAAAAAACTATATTATACCTATAATGCGATAACTACAAATACTAATGACTCAAAAAGTTTCTTTCCAGTAGTTCTTCAATGTATTGCTTAATTGTCTAAAATCTATTAAAGCTATATCGAATCTCACTTCACAATCCCTGCCTAACGCAATTGAAAATCAATGAAATCTGACCTTGTCTTGCGCATGCGCATTACGCGTCTAAAACTATTGAAATTCAATAAAAATCTGACCTTGTCTAGTGCAAGCTGGTCGTTCGCAAGAAACACTTCATAGATTCTGCTGCGGATCTGCTCAATTTCACACTGACACGTTTAGCAGAGCAGGAGATCTCAAGTGATCTTCTCAAGTGATCTCTTCCAAACTGTAAATTGTTTTTATGGGCCGATTTGTTTAAAAAACAGCGTTCTCAATGCAAGGGGTTGAAAATGGGGAATGGATTTTTGAAAAGTTGGACATGCCATATTGTTCCCTGTGAAAGGAGGCTGCTTAAGTGCTATGAGTAAGAGAGGGATGAAAATGAGATGCATGGAGAGCAAGAAGATCTGTAAAAATGAATGATAGGGCAATGAACCCAATCTTCCTTCCTTAAAGCAGGTAGCGAAAAGGAAATTGGAGGAAAGGAAACGCCGTGAAATTCTAATTATACGACGACAAAAAGTTTTGTGGAAAAACACTGCGGGAGGCTGATGGCAAGAGCGTGGGAAAAAAATAGTGATGCTCGGAGATAGTACTACATAATTTTTTTTGTAAACGAGGCGTTTCAGTGAATTTAAAAAAAAAAAGATAAGGAGATTCAGGGGAACCTTAAAATTGTTGTCTTTTAATTTTAAGATGATGACAGCATAAATTGCTTTTAATTTTACATGGTCTTACAAGGCTAGCTGTTGATCATGTAAGCATTATGCTGAAGCGCAGGAGAAAGTCCTGGTGAAAGCATGACTCATCCCATCTTAAGTTGACCTTTGTCAAAATCGTGATAAACCTTGTAAAAAGTAACGCTTCTTGGTTTTCAACAATGTTTTAATGAGAAGAATAGTATGTAATTAAAAGCTCGATTTCAATATCACGATTTCAATTAAAAAAGAATGAACAAAATTATCAAAGGATTACTTACCACTCAAGCAGACAATACTAAATCGGACGGTATCCGGTACTCTACTGAATGTCTTGCGGCAATTAACATTGTTACACTAAAGCACTGCGGTAGTTGACACTGATTTTTTCAAGGGTTTAAAAAATTGTTGAAAAATGTTTGGAAGAATATCTCGAAAAACAGAACTTTCTCTTCTTATGTTCTGCTGGAGATCAATTTCGAGACAGACGCTTGCGCTACCCTTCCGCCTTCACAAGCAGAGTAAGATGTTCCACGTGTTTTCGTGTTATAAACATCAAAACTCTACTGAATGAGAGAAGGCAGAAGATAAGTAATAAAATGTGCTTGCTTACCTATTTCTATAGTTTTTAATAGCACCATCATTTTTACGAGTAAAATTACTTCATTCTACAGTTGCGTTTTTAAACAAAATATGTCACGACCCGCGGCACTGAACAAAAGCACCGCATCGTGTAATAGATCGACTGTAAACTCAATTATCAATACTGATATAATTAGAAAGTTTTAACTTAGGTATTCTTTGGTGGGTTGTTTAAATGACTTTTATCGAGCGGGGTGCTAGCAATGACTTTTCCAGCGTCTTTAGCCACACGCTTCGCTAAAGCTTTCGGAGCAAATCCCTTGACGTTGTACCCAGTTAAAACGGAGTTTCCTATTGTCGAAGTTGTGTCTTCGCAAAACGAGCCGGCTTCCGGGCCGTACCTTAGAATACAGAACAAAATAATGAAAAATACTCCCTTAAGCAAGTAAGCATATCTCTGTTAGTTAGCCTTACCGATGATGTACAACGGTTACGGTATTGTTGCCAATACTCTTGGCCAATACAGTTGCAGCGTGTTCTAGTCCTACAAAAACTGTGCCAAAACCGGCGACAGCTCCACCGGTCACTTCAAATATTTGTCCCATTTTCCCAGCGGCTTCATCCTCATTTGTGCTTAGAGTTTTAGCATAGAGTTTCGTCGCAGTTCGATGCACGTAGGGTGCAATATATTGGCCAAGTTTCAAGGTTCCTTTCCCCAGTTGATTGACGAGAAAGCCACTGACTTTAACTGCTTTACCGGTAACATTTCTTGCTGTTTTCATCCCCGATCGGACATCCGGATGGATTGATGCTTTCTCTTGCGCAGGATCCATTTTTGTGACTAAGTAGGCTGCTCCCCTTTCCATATACTCCGACGTCCTTTCAGCGCCATAAGCCAAGCCATGCGCCACTTTCTCAGCTCCTAATAAAAGAAAAAATATAGTATATAAATATAAAGGAAATATTTCCTCCATACTAAACAAAAGAAAGCTTCTACATTTAAGAGAGAAGAAAATTTACGAAATATACTAATTAAGTAAAGTATAAGTAAGGCAGTGCAACCAAGGGCAGAAACCAAGAACTTGTTGAAATAAAAGATAAAAAGCACTTTCAGCAGAAATTCGAACCTGTCATCAAACCTGAGGCAATTTTGGAGCCAAGTGTTTGTGGAACAGCGGTGGGTGTTGTCACCCCCGGTTCAGCTTCTGGTCTTCGTTCTCCTGCTATTTGTGTCTGTGGAGTATGAAAGGCAGCTTGACCAATGAGTTGTAGCATAAGATCTTCGAGTGTTTTCTTTTGTTCGATTGGAAGACTTTCTGGCAAAATTAGTCCAACACTGCCACCTTGAAAAACAAAATTAGTTTGCACAATTAGTGTGTAGTTTTACATATTTGTCATCCAATCCATCACTTTAACACCTACCAGGTGATTCTAGGTCGGGAAATATATATGAACCGTCCTCTGCTTCAAAGACTGGGGATTGACCAGGCCATAACGGGTAATTCCAATCACCGACCTGCAGAAAGGCTGGAGGTTGTGATGCGGGATGCGGCTCGTCTTAGAAAATAATCAAAATTTATTGAAAGAGGGCAAGTGAATCGTTGGATCAGTGATATGAAATTACCATGATTAATGACCACCACTCGCAGAAAAGATGGATAGCTAGGAGCTGAGACCATGTCATTATTGCTGATAAAGTAAATCTGTACATTGTCTTGAATACTGAAAACTTCCTGAGCATTTAGTGGAAGAGGATTTCGAGTAGCACCTTCCTCTCCAGCAATTTCGTCAAGGCTGGCATTGAGATGCGAGTATGCATTTGTTGCTAAAAGAGTATATAAGTCAGATATTTGTTAGGGTCCTTAAGCACGCTGGGCTGCGGCTCACAACTATACAATCTTAAAAACTTTTCAGGAATGTGGAAAAGGTTTGGCGGTGGGTTGACTTAGAATTCGGCGTGACGAGGGGGAAAAGCAAGGTTTCGTCCTTGACCTTCCCTACCAAGCAGGAGGGGAACAGGTTAAATTAAAAGAATTGGTAAAATTTGGTTTAAAAAATGGGGAAAATATTGGTAAAACAAATTGGTAAAAGAATTGAAAGAATTGGTAAAAAAAATGGTAAAAAAATAGTAAAAGAATTTAAAAAAATTTGGAATGTTTTGTTCAGTAAACTTGTAAATTTTCATATGAATCGGTCAATCGGTGACGTTCAATTCTCCGGGATAAAGTCTATTTCCCGACTTCAATATTACTTACTCAGAACAGATTGAGATTGTGCTTGAGATTCCGTAGCCGAGTTTCCCGAGCATAGAGATTCATATGTAGGTGGCTGCCGAGTACTTGTCTGCTCTCGTTGAGGCGGGATATTAGCTGGACCTTGCAGGTAATCGCTTGTAGAGGCCGGGTTTTGCTGCATTGAAATGTCACTAACCCGCTCCAAAATCTCCTTCCTCGACATCCGCATCTTGTACAAAAGATCATCAATCTTTGCCACCTTATCTTCCGGAAATCCGCCAGAATGTGCGAGGTCAACAGCCTTGTCAATGAGACACAATGCTTGCTGATAACCATTAAAGGCTTGATCAAACTTTCCTTCTTCATCCAATTTTATAGCAGTGTTCGTCAGTTCGTAAGCCGTATTGTGAAGGTCCATAAACTTTTTGGCCTTCTCTTCCTTCATACTTGTCCTAGGCGGGGCGACAGGCGGTATCTCTTGTTCCATGATTCCAATATCCAAATCTCGGATCACCTAAACAAATTCAATTAGTAATCAATTGACATATGACAGATTTACTTTAACACCTGTCAATCCATGTCAAGCAATTACCTGATTACACGAAATTGCTCCGGAACTCCTAGGAATTTAGATCCGACCTAGAGTAGAAGGCCGGAACCGGAAGCCCAAATATTTCTGAAGATAAAGCGAACGCTTTCAGCGAAAGCGATAACGCCAATCACGGACTTAGAAACAGCGCTTCTTCTCAGCAAGTCCCAGAACGGCTTAACAATTGATATTTTTGTTTTCTAAATTAATTAGTCTTTAAATTAAGAATAATTAACTAAGTTAAGAAGACGAAGATGAACGAGAGATGAGTCAGCTGAAGTAAGATCCCAAAATAGCGTTGGAAGATCACCTGATTCAAGATGCCGCCTCCGCGTGAGACTCTTGTTATTGCATTTTGAGATCTTGTACGAAGTGCATGTCCACGTCCAACCAGAGGTCAGAGGTCAATGGTCAAGGTCAAGTGAAGATAATTAGTATCTGACGAAGGTATACTCGTCAGTCTACTGTCAGTGTCCCAGCTACTTCAATCAGCGTTCCATCGCTGCGCTGCGTCCTTGTGACAACCGATTTCACCATTCCACGCTAACCCCTGTCCTGGCCGGGTTCTGGACAACAGTGCACTGGAGTGGACTGGATAAGGCCTAAGGTGGACACAGGTGATAAACAAACCATCATTCACATGACTTTGACATTTGTTATCAGTCTATGACAAGGACCTGCTGAGCTAAGCAACATTTTCTCTTCACACTTCACAGAGATCATCTGTTGGTTAGAGGACGCTGCTGGAACAACGCTGCAAGTAACAGCGCCCAAGAAAGGCTGATGCTGGCACGTTTTTAACACTCCTTCAGAATGGCTACCGACGTCAAATCATTTTTAAGTGAATTTGATGATCTATCCGAGGAATTTAAGGCCCTTGCCGTAAGGTTTAATCGATTTATATTGCGATTGAGACTAGGTTGGATGAATTTATAGTTTTAATTTATGTACAGGATGTGCACAAAGATTATGTTACAAAGTTGGAAACGTTGGGAGCTCTGCAAGCGAAATGTGTGAAGGAATTGAATCACCAGCGCTACCGGCTTGGAGCTATCAAAAAATCATTGAAGAGGTTTCTGGACATAAGTATTTGCTTTTCGACTAGCGTTTGGAATCCACTATTTCATCTCTATCTGTCATGTTATTTAGCACGAAAAGGACCTCAGAAAATAAGGATGATTTTGATCTACTGGAGAAGCGTATGATGCATAGAAAAGTAGAACTAGATGAAATTAAAGAGGCGCTTCCCAAAATGAACGGACTCTACCTTCGAATTATACTTGGAAATGTCAATGTCTCCATTCTGAACAAGGATGATAAGTAAGTCAATTTTGTAAACGAGCAAAGTTGCGGTATTTACTTATTAGTAAACAATTGAAAATCTTTCATTTGTACGATTTTTTTTAGATTTAAATACAAGGATGAGTACGAGAAGTTTAAGTTTATCATCAACGGCATTGGGTTAACCATCTCTGTAATCAACCTTTTGGCAAATTCACGGTAACATTTACAAAGCTTCTTATTTAACAAAACATTTGCAACTGCATCAAGCATAACCGGATATGAGTTCGATGTTAGCAATCTAATTATGTTTTTAATTGATAGTGTCCTGGACCTCCTCTTTATGTTCCTTCTCGTCTGGTACTACTGTACCCTTACCATTCGAGAAAGTATTCTAAAGGTGAATGGGTCAAGGGTCAAGGGATGGTGGCGAGTTCATCACTTCATTTCTACTGTTCTCTCGGGTGTTTTACTAATTTGGCCCAATAACACTGTTTATTATGAATTTCGGACCCAGTTTATGTGGTTCAACGTTTATATAAGTAAGATTTTTATAATAGTTCCTAGTTCTTAAACTTATTCATAATTGGGATTGGAGATTTCAATTATTGATATACTAATTCAACGCAATTTGAGAAAGCCTCAAATGCAATCTGAATTATTTTTATTATTTTGTATTATTATTTCAATTGATTCAATGCAAGTCAGGACCAGGACTTAATTTCAATCAATGTTCTTTATAGGTTTTGTCCAATTTCTACAATTCCGATACCAACAAGGCTGTCTCTACCGATTGCGTGCCCTCGGCGAACGGCACAACATGGATATCACAATCGAAGGATTTCATTCATGGATGTGGAGAGGTCTCAGTTTCCTCCTTCCATTTCTTTTCGTTGGCTATTTCTTTCAGCTCTACAACGCTTACGTCCTCTATCATCTCAGCTTTCATCCAGAAGCCGCTTGGCAGGTATGTTCCAAGCCACGTACCAAAGACACGCTGCAAAGCAAACTATTAATTAATTGTATGTAATTGTAGTAGTAATTGGCGTTTGCTCTTTTCAGGTTCCGGTAATTAGTTTCCTCTTTTTTACGGTCTTCCTTGGAAATACGGTGACAACCATGATGGTTATTCCACAAAAGCTGAAAGAGAAAGTGAAGCTCAAGGAACGTTTTGCGGCGTTGGACAAATACTTTCGGCGCTCACAGCGAACTGCTGAAAGTGCTGAGGGGAGTAATGATGATGATTCCAGTTCTACGAAAAGGAAAGACGCTTAAGAAATTACGCTTCACTTTTCGTTTGACTAATTAAATTACTAAAGAAATTACGCATACCTATCTATCTACCCAGAGAAGAGATATTTAAGAATTCATTTAGAATCAAACTGCTTTTGGTAAAATAAAGTCAAGTTGGACTAAAGTAAGCTTTGGTTTGAACGTTTTTACAATAATTTATTGTGAAATAAGTCAGACAAAAAGTACAGTGCGCTACTAAACATAACATCCATACGTTAAAAAAAATTGCATCCTTTTAGAAAAAAAAGAAGAAATATATGATTACACAAGTATTCCTAAAAATCTTACACTAATTTGTTAGTGGTCTACTGGGCGATGCGCTTTGGTCTATTATAGGTCGGGAACCGAGGTAACTACTGTCACTAGTGCTATTAATTGTCTCGGCTTCTGATTCCATTTCCATCATCCGATGCATAGTGAGTTTTTCTTCGAGAGCCAAAAATGACTCTTGAAGGATAGTTGATTGTGTTGAGGCGGGTTGCAGCGATTTTATCATACTTTCCAAGCGATGCGTATTTAGTTTGTGGTGTACATTATAAACTAAACGGATCAAATGACGTGTTACATTTTCTTGTGGAAGGCCAACACATAGATATTCGTCGAATACTACAGTACTGAAATCTTCAGAAGTGAACTCATCCACCATCCCAATGAGGCCCGAAATCTAATTGAGATATAAGTTAGTAATTTACAGTTCGTCAAATGACTGATATTTTTTTGCGCTTGAGCTTACAAGCGTATGCAAAAATGGATCGTCGTAGGCACGAAATCGGTACGTGGTGGCCAAGTAGCCGAGGACTCTCATGACGCCATTCTTCTCCTTTGCTCGAACTAAATTTAAAGCATAATACATGGCCAGTGTGGCTGCTACCGATGATTCTCCCAAATATGCTTGAAATGCATCCGGCGGGGGACCTGCCAGATAATATTGTATAATTATTTATTGTTGAGAACACGAACTTTTTGATAAGCTGAAAACACTTGTTCAGTACCTGAATGCTCTATTACGGAAATTGCTTGCGTTCGTTCATCGTGCGGAAGTTTGGTGTTAAGAGTTCGCATTTGGTCATCAACCATAAGAACCATGAGAGCAGGAATGAATTTTGTAACAATTTGTGGATCTAATTTGGGTTCTTTAAAATTTTGAGAGTTAATCATTTCCCAGGCACTAAGCCCTAGCGATAGCATTCGTAATAGCAGAACGAGGATTGGATTTTCGCGTGGTAGAATTTCGTTGTTCATTACGGTCTAAAATACGATAAAAAATGTTTTACAAATTCTGACGAATTAAACACAGTCAACAGTGACTTACTCCTAGGATTTTCATTGCGGATGTAGCCAAGAAATTTATGGCATACGGATCGCAAAGGATCATTGACAAGTCACCTAGTACTTTTTCCTGTCCTAGTTTCACGCTATCCAGGAATCCCTGTAATTATGTATGTTTTTTTTTGTGAAAAACGAGGATGAGGAAATATTCTCTCATTGGCACGGTTCTTACTGCTAGAAGTTGAGGTTACCTGAAGTTCCCGAGATCGTTTCAGATCGAGATTCTTCTCACGAACGCAAGCATCCAAACACCAGGTAAACTTATGACATGGATCAACAGAAATGACTTCCTACAGAAGAAGTAAATACCCTTGACTATGAGTTACCGATATTTAAAGCTTTAAGTCAAGTTTACCTGAATTTCGAGATCATGTAATATCATAAGCAATTCTGCTCTGAGACTGCAATAGTGAACATTCTTGGTTCGAAGAAACAAAGTCCTGAGAAACTGAAGCGTCATATCGTACAATTTTAAGTTCCTCCCGATCATATGTGCCAACTTCTGAACTAACTCTCCCTGTCGCCGTACCTGAACGATAATAAAATTTGAACTTTTGAAAAATTAAGCCATATAATTAAGCAGTTACCATACCTTAGGCGTTGAGGCGAAGAAGCTATTGGTAGTGTTCTTGCAGTCAAAGAGAAGCTGTTCTTTGACACGAATGTACGTAGTAAAAATTGGACCGACTTGATCCCCAAAAAGAGTCTGGTTATCTTTCCAGATTTGTTGTTTCACTTCCGTGTCGCAAGCGTCATACAGTGCTTTATCATTGACAATCACGTTCAAGTACTTGTCCCCTATACTCGACATATTCTTCAAAACCTCAAGGACCTACAAAAATATCATAAACAAAATTCTGTATACCATTTCCGAATCTTCCCAAAAACTTTGATCTAAAAATCTTACAACAGGACGAAGCGGCGGGATTTTAATGACTGGAAAGCTCTTCTGTAACAACTCTTTCAGCTTTTTATCCTTCTCCCTTGAGTCAAGAGCCCCAATTTCCTTTATCTTTAGTATCAACTTGTCCCTAAGTTCCTGTGACAGTTAAACCATGTCAGTAAAGACTCCTCAAGTATTTCTATAGTGAGTACCTCCATGACAGTGACATGGAAGTCATGTCTTCTTGTTCCATGCAAGTCAAGCAAGGGGAGCATTGGCCGGAGGGAAGGCAGCAATATCTCATTCTCCGCCTGCAGAAATCATATTAATTAGCTGCTCTAAATTGTCAACCCGATGCCGAGTATCGTGCTGTCACCTGAAATTCCTCAATTGCCTTTAATGGATCCAGACAATTCGTCAGTGACTCACGAAGGAAGTCCTTTCCTGGAATCCCAATCTCTTCCAGCCCCCATGCAGCTTGTCCAGCAGCTCCACTCATTGTCCACAAACTTTAAACAATTTGTTTAAACAAAATGTTTTCAAACAAATTTTCAAAACAAATAATCTGTTTAAATACAGTCGTAAATGTAAACAAAACTGTAAACAATGTTTCAAATTCATACAATTCATACGGGTCCACTTTTCCCGGGCTTATTCCTCGATTTAAAACACCAACTTCAAGCAACCCATTGCCCTTTGCATTAGTTGCGATACAATAACTCTACTTCAAATTGAATTTAATTAATTGAATTAAATTAATCAATACGTGAAATTAATCAGCAATTTAATTTTAATTTTTAGAAAATAACCTAATTCCCAAATTATATACCTCCATCATTAAAACAAGCAAACGCCTAGTGCCAAATTGTGTTTTCAAGGTCTTATACTGCAATGCCGCTAATTACCACTTTTTTCTGAACTTGTTCTAAAAATGTGTCTTAATTTTTTTTTCAAAATATTCTACTTTGGGAATCCTCTCAAGTCCCGCCAAAATTAGCTGAAGTTTGAGTCCAAAGACGTATTTTGAAATATTGGCGCTAATTTTCTGGAAATCGCTGCAGCGCTGCGAAGCTTATAGCTTGATGCTTTTAAAATTACACCATCCTACAACGCACCAAGGCTGATCCGGAAAATCTTGTGCATACTGACCGCTGTGCGAAACATGTTACATTAAAAATACCCAGAAAAAATAACTTATTTTAAAAGCTTGGCGGACAGGCGGACATTACGTTTGCATAAAGTTGTAGAATGTACGCTACTTAATAAAGAAAGGGTGTCTGAAAGTGGTCAGTTTTCAATTTTGAAATAGGTAAATCGTAAAGTTTTTTATTACTACGTCTGTACAACTTGTACTGCCCAATCAAGTATTAATTTGACAACACGGGAAAAACGGGACAATAAAATGCTAATCTGCTCCAAAATTTCGCATGCATAACAACCTCAGCTACACGGGAAATCGTCATCACCAGGATCTGCAGAACAAATGGAAACAGTTTTAACACACTGTCAAACCTTTTTTTGAAAGTGTAATACTTGTTTCTGGGCCGGTTAATTAATTCTCGGCGTCAATAACCCAAATGGCGAAGAAGTTGACTAAACTGTTTTTTTTCCTATGTCTTGTCAATGGGACAATGCCAAAACACTTGACAGAGATCATCTTGACATTTGAAAAGGGTTCGGCAGAGTTAAAGTTTGAATTTGATTCTTAAGGATGAGATGTAGTTATGGCAGAGGGATGATGGGTGTAGATAATTTATATTAATTTTTTTCAAGTTCCACTGTAGCCGGAATGGTGAATCGGAGGTGCTTTTTGGGAATAGGGTACTTAAGAGTCTTCTTGGAGCTGCTTTTGGTAGGAAGATGCTTTGGGAAGGGAGTAATTCGTTTTGGGACCCCATGGTGTCCGCTTGATGGTGGAGTGGTCCATTGTCTTGAAAACCGACGGTCAATGGATTTTCGTCCAGAAGATCATGTCCTGATCTTCCCAGGAAAAAATAGCTTCAGCATCCGCAGCATCCCTCCCCAGCATCCCCTCCTCAACGAGATCTTATTGTTCTTTCCCTACGAAAGCACCATTCAAGCTACACCATCAGTCAGTACTCTTCAAAAGGCGGCTCAGACCACTTCATCATCACAGTACGTCTCCCTGTTTTTTTTTAATTCACTTTTAGTGTCGTCAATTTAGTTCATTTCGAGAGTCCGGTGCGTCCTAGTAAACATTTGGACCATTTTGATCACTAAAGTAAGTTTACTTTATTTATAATTTTTAATTCAATTTTTTCTTATTTATGCTTCATCTACCTAGCTCGATTCAGTATCACAATCCCATTAGCTAGTGTTATACTTCATAAGAGGGTGGATTTTTGCAATTTTAGAAAAACCAACCCCCAATACTAATACTTAACCTTTTTTGTGTCGTTTCTCTTGAACTGTTCTTATTCCATACTTTTATGCTGTACTTTTATGTTTATGTTTTTTTTTTTTGAAAATTTCAATGTGGAACATGATTGTTTTTCTTGATTACTCCGTTACGATTTGTTTTGAGAATTTTAAACTTATAATTACCTTATCTTTGCTTATGATCATTTTACGTTAAGTTGAGGCGCATAATTCGACGTAAACTTCCTTAAGAGGTAAATTGGTAGACACAAGAGGCATAAATTGTGTAAGGGGATGGCATTTTGCGTCTGTGGTGTTTTTTTTTTCAAGCAATAAGGGCAATTGACCGAATTGAGCTTTTATGAATAATTTTTTAGATAATGTTTGTCTGCAATTTCAAAATTGGGTCATGGTCATCATAAATCTCGAGATTTTGAATAGTTACTTGAATTGAAGCTTTTAGAAAAGCATCTTTTCGAATCCTGTTTCATTTACAAAAAAAAAAAAAAAACGGAAATGATGACAAAAGCCTGGATGAAAAACCAGTGATTCAGTAGCTTTACGTGTAATGCAAATTTCAAGTAACAGGAATCAATCGAACATACTAGCAAAAGAAAATGCGTAGCTTCCACTTTTCATCTGTAAATTGTAATTTGAAACCAGCCGAATTCCAGAGTGACAGTTTGGACCAAATGACAAGTTGAAGAAGGGATTTCAGGTTTGTCGATGAGGGGAGGCTACTTTGATCTTGAAAAAAAAAGCATTGTCATGTCCACTATCTCTCAATTTTTTTTTCTTTTCATCCCCCACCCCCTCCAAAGTGATCTCCCTGGAATATTTCTGTTTTGCCTTCCCGTAGTGCGTGGG
>VYYI01002681.1:0-14174 GCA_021029175.1 Bilobella aurantiaca | reverse complement strand
GCTTAATAACAATAGCATACTACATGCCTCCGGCGGCTGGAGCCACGAAACGTATGAATAACGCCGATATCTGCTCATACAGTGGCCCTCGTCTAGAGTGACGTTGGATAGAACAAAAACCCGGTTCCAATGAAGAGGGAATTTTGAACAAATAGGCTATTTGAATGCAGTCTGGACTCCACGCATCTGGAGGAGATGGACTCGCCTCCAGGAGCGATGCACCATCGCAAGTAGATGTGAGAGAATCGCTCATGTGAGCGATGGCGTTTAACGCCATCTCTGGATGAAATTTGTTAAAAAAAAATTCTCGCTACAGGATGCGAGCCTCTCGCAAGATTTTTGGAAGCGGTGTTACCAGTGTTTCCCATGTTTTATGCAGTAAAATAATGTAAAAATAAAAAAAAATGATTACAAATGTACAATGCGAGGAGGTTTGAAAATGGCAATGAATGAAATTATAAAATGTTTACTTTTCCTAAATGAATATAAATACTTGAACCGATATCAAATCAAGGTCTTAATTAATAGCATGCTAAAATATACGAAAACTTCCAACATCGTATTTAAATTGTAGAAATACAATGTTGTTGTCTTCTGCTGAATGCATGGTTCCAAACTAACACATGCTAAATTCAAAAATTGATTAGAATACACCTTATAGCAGAGTTGCTTCCACTGCATATTTTTATAAGTGAATTGAATTAATATAATTTACTTGATAATTCTGAAGGAATATCTAGCAAAGGTAAATGAATAATTTCCTTCAAATTTAAGGTGATGAACAGAAAGCTAATTGAAAGTTAATTGTCTATTACCTATGTTACTTGATTACAGAAACATTACCAAGATGTCGGCTCAGTGGGAATGACAAGCCCAATGACATTATTTAACAGGAAGTTATTCTTCAAAATTCCTGTCGTAGTCATCATCGACATCGGTGTCGGTATCGTATATTGAACTTCCACGATCATCATAATTTGCGTCTTCATCAGCTTCAACTTCCTCAATAACGATTTCATCTTCTGGTTCTTCCTGAATATCGGGCAACAATTCTCCCTGTAAGTCGTCACCCTCTTCTCCTTCAATTGTATTATTTACCTCAGGCATGCCCCCTGTTCAACAGAATTTCTGTTGAACCTGGAAATCATTGTTTATGGGATCTGACATTGCTAGAACAATGACAATAGCGAATTAGTAATTTAAACAAGGAATGGTTAATTTTTTTTCAAATGCGTAATGCTAATAAGATGTAAAAGTTGAATAGAATCGTCAAATTTTATACTAACCTGTATTTTGTTTTTAGCACCGAGCACTCAAGCCTTCGACGTCGTTGACACCTTAGTTTGTTACTAATTTGCCAGCGCCTTTGAAGTGTAAGTGATTTAAAAGAAAAGCTTAGTCATCCGTGTTTCATAAACAAAATCTCATGTGATCTCGCATCATTCACTCTGCAGCCTAATTCAAGGTTTTGCATACATTTTGCTGACCTTGTAGATTTACATATATTATATGGTGTTGACGAGATCTTTCAAATTACAAATTACAGGAACTTTAATACGGGACTGAAAAATATGGCGTCTGGACATTTTTCGAAAAAATATTCAGCTACATGCCATAACTTGGCAATAAAACAATTTCCCACACAAAACATGGATCCGCTTGTCCTTTCCAGGAAGTGTGGTGTAATGAAGCTGTTGCGCGCAAACGGTTTCGAGGTGGACGCGGAGAGATCAGTGTGTCAACTATGCGTTTTGTATGCCAAGACGCATCTTACTGAAACGGCTTGCAAGCTTACACTCAGTTACCAGTCACTCATAAATTTTCTAAAGCAAGCTTCGGCCACTACAGCGCCAAGGACCAGAAGTGCCAGATTATGAAGGGAAGGGAACAGGAGGCGAAGAAAGCATCAACATGCCCAAAAGTAGAAAAAAAATCAAAAACCTCTTTCTGAAACAGATGACGATTATGACTAGACTGTCACCTTGCTCATATTTGCAGGCTTTGATTTTTTTTTTCATTATTTTATGAGACATGCTTTGCTCTCATAACGCTTGAAACTATTTCGCTCACAATTTAATTGCTGCCGCTTTAAAGCTTTTGCTTGAATAAATTATATGCTTGAGCATAATTGCTCATCTTACAGTATTGATAACTTTGTAAGGTACTGCAAATTAATTTAAGTTGAATTCGGTTAAAACAATTAAGCAACTCTATGCATTTACTTGAATTAAATGATAATAAATAATTAAAGTGAGTAATACCCGTATCAGAGATTGTTTTCATAATTTATTACGCATTAATGGATAACTGTACTAAATAATCATGTTTAATAACGCAAATAAACAATACTAATTCTTAATGGAAGGCATATAGGGTGCAGCGTTGCCACACCGCCAGGCGTTGTTGGCACAACTCTCGCAGCCAGGAGCGAGAGGCTCGACAAATGTTGCGAGTTTCTCCCTTCTCCACCTTTCATTTTATATTACTAAACAAATTGCTTACACAGTATATAAATATTTTTACACCAAAAAAAAAACTAGACAATATTTGCAACAAAATCCTAAAAATAAAATTTCTGTAAAAGCTCACTCCAACATCGCCAAAAATGGAATCGCGTTTTATTTTGCTAATAACTCGACCTAGAGGCAAAAGTGCATTAAAAGCCACGGTGTATTCCTCGGAAATGGTCTGATCTTTCCAAAAATGCAATGAAATTTAACTTTCATCCTGGGAAAGTACGTCCTTTTCTCGAAAAACTAAAATTCTCGCAAACTGGAGCGAGAGGCTCGACTCATTTTGCGATGCATCGCCTCCTGGTGCGATTGGCTCGATGGCAGTTGCGAGAAAAAATTTGCGAGAGCATCGCCTCCAGATGCGTGGAGTCCAGACTGGAATGGGGATTTCAAAATTTTCAAAAATTCATAACTTTTTTGTTTTTCATTTCCGGTAAAAAATTCTTTCATATTCGTGATCAGCAGCCTCTAATTAGTCTAAAAAATAAGTTTCATAAAAATCCGAAATGGACACGGATACCAAAATTATACCGAAAATAATTCCCCTTCATTTTCATGTTTTTGGCTTTTTAATCAACCTTTTTTAAATCTATTTTGTATAACATAATTTTTTTTAGAAATCGCTTAAAGCCGCTAATCAGTGTAATTAGTTATTAACCAGTGATTTAACAAAAGCTCAAGCTTACTCCTCAATCTCACATTAACCGGTAAAGCATCTTGATTAATCGTGAATCAGTCAATCAATCTCGTCAAATCGAAGTTAATTGATTTACACTGTTTAAGGTAGACACAATGGAACTAACTGGTAAACCACCCTCGGGCACCTCGAAGCTAAGCTCTAGTTTTAGGAAGGCTATTCTAGACTCGTCGTTAAGTAGCAGGTAATTGATTTCTTTGATTAATTGAGTCGATTAACGGCTCGAGCCGTTATGTTATGAAAGTTAAGTTATGAAATTCAGGATTAATGAATGATTTTTCATGATTAACGGTTATCTGTTAGCTTCCAGAATCTCAACGTCTCGTCCGGTAACGTAAGCCTCAATTACTCGGCCAGTAAAACTCCGAAGGGTCGTTCGAGAACACCGAATGCGAAGGGGAAGCTGGACAAGTCCGGGTCACGACAGTGCCGTACTCCGGGAGGGGACAGATTCTTCGCCGATCGGTCCACTTTTTGAGATGTCCAATTATCTCATTACCTCGGAGAGTTTCAGCGCTTCGTCGACGGACGCTGGAAGCGAAAACTCGGGCAGTATAAAGGACATGAAGACTAAGGATATGGGGAACTATACAAGAGCTCTCAATGAGACAGTACTTGGCGTTGCCGACGTGGCTGGAACAAGAGTACTCAGTTTTGCTCAAAAGCCAAAGTGTGCTCCACAGGTGAGCACTTCATTTCATCATTTCGCTGGATCGCTGATTATTGGTCCATGGGTTAACGTAGTAAAGTTATTTCAACTACTTGCAATAGGGCTATCAAAATGCAAACAAGGTTGTCTACCAAGGGCAGGCGACTGATCCTACCTGTAACAGGTACCGAGTCCTTCCGAAGTCTCCCCAACGCAGTCTCGACGCTCCAGACGTCGTTGACGATTTATTATTTGAACATCCTTGATTGGTCGAATACGAACATGGTGGCGATTGCGCTGCGTGATAAAGTTTATCTTTGGAAAGCCCAGACGGCGGGAATCATTCGACTTCCATGTGATGTTCAGCAGGAGTAAGTTCTCTGCATTCAGCGATTTGGCGTTATTTATTCAGAAATTGTAAGATTTATTAATGTTTTTCAGTGTTTCAATGATTACTACCATAAAATGGGTGCGAGATGGATCTCATATTTTGTGTGCTACTGACAACGGTACAATCCAAGTGTGGGACGTCTCTCAGTCGAAGCTGATTC
The DNA here is from genome assembly GCA_021029175.1 of Bilobella aurantiaca. Taxonomy (NCBI): domain Eukaryota; kingdom Metazoa; phylum Arthropoda; class Collembola; order Poduromorpha; family Neanuridae; genus Bilobella; species Bilobella aurantiaca. Next base: position 9,764 of record VYYI01002681.1, on the reverse strand, counting down.
GCACTTTGCGGACGCCGGATGTCAACTTGAGAATCGCTGGGATGGCTGTCGAGGGTCACGTGGTCGTTCAGGGAAACCGCCGCGGTGTTCTCCGTCAGCATGACCTTCGCGTTCCACAACATCTGTCCTACACTATTGAAAATGCTCATTCTCAAGAGGTATTTTAATTGATGCTTAAATATTTTACTGATTGTAAATTGAGTTAAATTATTATTTTTTAGATTTGCGGCGTAGAATGGTCACTTGATGGTCGGTTTATTGCGACAGGCGGAGACAACGTGGTCAACATCTGGGATGTCCAGCACTGCCACGCCTGTTTCTTGCTTCACGCAGCACATGGCCGCGGTGAAAGGTAAGCGAATTTTTCTAAAGCAAACTATATTCAGGCATTTGCTAAATCGCTTAAATTTTATTATCAGCGCTATGCTGGTCACCAACGCACAGCAGCCTCCTGGCCTCTGGCGGCGGGACAAATGATCGTACCATTAAAATCTGGAACGTATCCGGCGGAAACTTGCTGAAGAGCGTCGACGCTGAAAGTCAAGTTTCTGGAATCATTTGGAGCGAGAGTTATCGAGAGATAATTAGTTCCCACGGATTTAGCAAAAATCATTTAGCGGTTTGGAAGTACCCGGAAATGAGCAAGGTAAGCGATCGCAAAATTAAAAAAAGAATTACAGTGATACATTGGCATTACAGCGATTTTCAAAATTTTCAGGTCGGCGAAATTTTGGGTCACCAGCTTCGTATCCTGAAGATGGCCATGTCACCTGACCAGTCCACCGTGGCCACGGTGTCAGGGGACGAGACGCTGCGGTTCTGGCGCGTCTTTCCACCGACAAAAGCCGCCAAGAGCAAAACCAAGACGAAATTCCACAGTGCCCTCAATCTACAATCGCTTTTAGATCGACTCAAAAATGCTCAAAGTGTTCATCAAAAACTTTTTTTCATATAATTTTATATAAGCCCAACATAACAGTAAAACTCTATCTCGCTCTATAAAGTTTAAGATTTTTTAAAAATCTTATTTTAGAACATTTTTACTCGCTTTTGTATCAAAGGAACTTAATTTAAAAATCCAGAAAATACCAGTTCTTAGTTCAACTTATGATTCTCCTGCAAAATGTGTTCAGATCAATGTCACTTTTTCTACGAATTAAATAAGATTCTTAAAATAAATTTTCAAACAATCGTCAGTTAAAGCTTGATTATTTTTTGACTCCATATTGACTTCAAATTTGCCAAAATACCGAACTATAGAAAGAATGAATCCAATTCAATTACAGCAATTCCCACATGTAAAAAAAACGAATTTAGAAGAATTCAACCCACGGTCAAATGAGGATTGAAGAAAATATTGAATTGTGCGGTCTTTAGAATTTGTCAATTCAGTACTCTTCCAAACTACTTAAGTATTTTTGACTAAAATATCAATTATGCAGAGTTGCGCTGATAACGATAAGGTCAATTGAAATTGCGACATTATTTAGGTAAGTTTTTATTACTATAATTTGATTCGTTCTCATTTCGGTCGAATCGTACTCATTTTGAATTTCTTAAATTATTAACCTAATTTCGAAAATTATCCCTAGTCTCTAGACTAAGCGATTCTGCGGTACGCAAAATATTCAAATTAACTTTTGTTCACAAATAGCCTTTAAAATAGTTCCGTAATAGTGCGTTATCCTGGAAATCTGAACTTCTTTACTTCTTGTATTTAGTTTCCTCTCTTAGCTTGCTTCGACGGGTTTGTAATAGCGGAAGTCCTTTGTGACTTTTCGAAACTTCAAGTTTCATGTGACATCTCATGTTCAGATATGTTGGCGTCAACATTACTTCCAAGCCCTTCAGCTATCCTTTTTTTAGCCGCCTCTGCTTCAGCTAACTCTAGCTGCTTGCCCAGTCGTATCCAAACCTGTCGAAGGTGTTGTAGCCACTCCTCATGGAGTCTTGGCGTCTCCGGAGATGGTATTAGCTTGAATTTTGATGGAACAGGAGACGCCGCTTCAGCATCCAACAGCATCTGGGCCATCGATGGAAAAACGTAGCGGTAAGGTGGTGACTTTGGTTTGCGCTCTTCCTGCGTTCCAAACGGACTATCGAGACCAAGAGACAAATTTCTGCCGCTAACGGCAATCAGTCGGGGATTTACAGGTGTCTGCATTCCACTCACCTGAGGAACTGTTCCTAAAAGTAATGAAAAAACGATGAACCTTACTTGTTCATGTCCGATGATTATTAGTCTCAGGTCAAGTAATATTTAAGCCAGGAATTATCTGTCCTGATAAAACTTAAGCTTTACCATCGTTTCCAGGTTCCTCCGTGAAACTTCGCAGAGGATTCTCCAGTGAACTCTTTCTTCCAGTACTATTCTCTCGAGATTCCTTTTCGGAATAAGATCTTTCTTTGCTCGGAACATCGTCAGCTTCTTCCTCTATGTCTACCCCTGGAGTAAACAAATGTTCTTCCAGCAGCCGTTTACTTGTGTAACACTTTAGGACCCACTCGCATGTAACTACTGGAAGTTTCCAGCGGATGGCTGCCTCAGCTTTCTCGTTGGTTAAGATGTTGCAGATGAGATGTGTCGATGCTAGAAACTCACGTTTTGCCTTCTTGGCGAAAACCTCCTGGACTCTTAAAAATAAATTAAGGTATTTAAGAATAAGATAATAAGAACGCGTTTGCTAGAATTGCGTTTCTAAACGTTATCTTAAAGATAATTATGGTTCTAAATTATAATAATTTCCAGTGTGTTCACTTACTTGGCACCCATCAATTCAGCTAAAGCAGAAACATATATGCGTTCACCGGCTCCATAGTTGCTAACCACGATAACCACTCCAGACAAAACACCTCTTACGTCTTGATGTTCGAATACTGGAACATGATAGAATGCTAGTGGAAGCATTGTCGAATTAGCCTCCTCGCAGTCCACCTTAGAAAAACAAACATTATCAAATTAAATCCAAAACCGAACCGAAGTCCGATGTGTATCTCGCCTTTCACAAGAATATGCACGCGAAAATGTTGACCTTAAACTTTTATCTAGTTTTTTTTTATACATAATTATTCTTACAAGCCAATGTTCCGTGTAAAGTGGATAATCAGCGAAGGAGCGATTAGAAAAAGTTGGGGACGTGATAATGTAGTGGAAATTTCTTGTAGTCAAGACCCCGCCCATGCCTTTGATCATATCACGAACCCTCTGCTCTGCCTCCTGATCGCAACCCAACTCCACCCTGAATCTTTTTCCTTCAAAAACTCCAGCGATTGGCTCTGGAGCGAAAGCGCTGATCCGTAAATTTGCTACTGCCTCCAAGTCTTCGTAATTGTCGTCAGTCGATGCCTGATGTGTTCCTGAAGCTCCCGATTCACTGGTTCCAGAGCCGGTAGCTTTATTGACAGTGGCTGGAATGGCTTTGGTTTCCTTATCAGCCCTACCTGGAGCAGTTGTTGAGGCTGAACTCACATTTTGGAATATTTCCGGATTGGGCTTGCTCCCTTCTCGGACTACAACAGAGCCTCCCATACTGGGAAACATTACTGAGTTAGCAGCAACGGACGGCGTATTTGAGTTGATAATGGTACAAGACGTCACGTCCAATTGAGGAGGACCTTAAAAATAAAAGAGAAAAGTATTAAAAATTTATAATTTACATCAAGTATTTGTACTTAACGGGTACTCGTTACCAGTGGCACCTCCCGCAATCATGGTGGATGAAAGAAAATGGTTAGAAGTTTTTTTGACCTCGTAATCGTTGGGGTCAAGTGCATATCCAACTTCACATGAGTCTATTATCCATTCAGGTCGGAGGCAAAGGATATCCCAAATTATGGCGTGACTAAACTTCTCTCCCTCCGCACGAGGCAGAATCAGCACATTTATTCGTTTCCCAACTAAATCAGGCAAATGTGTTCCGCCTTGGAAAAACGAACAGAAACAGATATTTAAATTAGGTAAACACAAGAAACCGGCAAATTTATAATGTATAAATAAAGTATTGTTATATTGCATAATTGAGTTTTCAATCAGTTAATAAACGTTTACAGCAAATCCAGTAAAATGATTACCATTGGCCTTAATCGCTCGTTGAAGTCTTTCCCTTTGATGGACACTAATTTGTGAAAAACAGAAGCACAGACCTGAGAACATGGGAGTCTCAAATTCAGCAAATTCAGAGTCAGTAGCATGAACGGTTTTAGTCTGGCTCCTTCGCCAAACTTCATGGATCCACTCCGGCTTCATTACAGGCAACTTCTTCTTCTTCGCCGCGAGAACTTCGCCGTCCAATACCGAAGACGCAACCAAATGCGTAATATGGAATGTATATTTCGCGTCGTATCTTCCACCCATCTTCTCGACCAGGGAAATCAACTCATGTTTCTATTCAAGTACATTAAACGAGATTGAACCCCGAACAGCCACACAACAATTACTCAATTACTGAAAGGTAAAATGCCTACCTCCTCCTTCTTAAATCCAGACGACGTTAATATCATATCGTGCATTGCAAGGGTGAAAACTGGTTCACAAGAATAAGGAAAATTCGAAACCCTGATCTTGCGTCGAAATATGAAGAGCAGCACTTGTGGCCCATAAACCCTAAAATCGTATTTAATAATAAAAATTGCATTTTAATGAAATTAACGCAAAAGGCATTATATCGTTTGCTTATGCTTACTTGAAATTCTGGTTTTTATATAACTTTGTCTCCAAATGCTTGTAAGCAGGCCCTTCAAAACGATCCAAAATAAAGAAGCTATTAGCCGCCGGATCTAACAAAGAGATCACTTCCCGTTCTTCCATCCAGAGAACAGTAAAATCACGTACAAAACATTTCTGAAAATCAAGTGCCAACAACTTTACATTAATTGGGTTATCGAGTTGGATGGATGGATAAGCGGCCAATGAGTGGATCAAGTAGTAAAACGCAATGTGCAATGTTATTTCCCCACAAGACACTATAGATTTCACAGTTATCGCACAGTACAAAACCCCTTTTCTACGCTGTGCAGGGTTTCTAAAAATTTCCCTTGCGTACTGCTTGTTCCACTTTAAGCCCAATGACCCAGAAGAGTACCAGCTTTTTAATTAGTATTTAATTCGGAATTCAGTCGATATTTTCAAATTTAGTTTCATACCTGGAATGCTTCCATCATTAGGCTTGAAACATAATTGGTCTGACTAGCAGGAAGGACAAAATTGAACGTACACTCCTTGGCATCAACGCAGTCACAAGGTAATTCATCGTCACTCATAATCGTTGTATTCTTGCCCTGTACTGCGGAAGTTGTCGCTCCGACGTTAGCAGCCCCCGATGTGGTTTTGGACGTGGGAATGGTTGAGGTTGAATTGAGAGCGTCGCGTGACTGTGACCGTGACGAAGAGCCGCCAGTTGGCCCGCCTGCACCAGTGGTGGCCCGTGACGTTGATGTTACCTTCGATGACATGCTGGAGGTTGAGGTAGTTGGCGGCGTGGGGAAAGTGGCTGTGAAGAACCCTGATGTCGCTTGGCTGACTAGCAAAGCCTTCGGTAACACTTAATCAATTGTTTCAAATTACCGTTTTGATTGTGATGAGCCGTTTTAATTAGTAATCAGTATAAGCTGTTAAAATTAATTGAAACTATTCAACAGAAATGTTGAAAAAAATCAAGTTCAAAATGTCGGTTTTGCCTTCGCCAAACACCAAATCTGAATCACCAAATAAATGTAACGGACAAATTCTGACACTTTTTTTTGGCGCCAAATGTCTTTCAAAACTCCCGCCGACTTTCAGCCTCTTTTTTTTTCCGAACGCATTTTTAAAACAAATGAAATGACGCTAGAATTTTGAATTAATTAAAAAAATGCTTTAATTTCCATAATTATAAATAATATAATATCAAAATTATACAATGTGAATACCTTACCTTCTATGACAAGCTTTATTTTCGACCAACTAAACATGAAATGTGCCCAGCCCTGTACTTCCAAGTTTTGAAACTGGAAAGTGTGCGTAACTGGTAGATGAACCAGTAAATATTCTCGAGCCCTTAAAAAGTGCAAAAATTTATGAGCAAACAAAAGTCAGCTGATTTTTACCGGTATCATCGCTTTCTTTCCTCTTCTTGATTAATTAAGTTAATTACTTAATTTCCATTAATTTGTAATTGATTCTATTGATTAATTACCCGAATTCGCTCCAATATCTTCAATTGCGTAAGCTCTTCAATGTCGTTTCATCTTATCACGGTGAGTGAAGTAACTAATTAGTTACTTGACTCACCTTGTTTTGCTTCATGCATAATTGGTTATTTGGTTTATGGCCATTTTATGCGCGACGTTACTCAGTACTGCCAGCGCCAGGAAGTACTGTCAATGTCAATTGAATAAAGAGCAATTGCATTAAAACGGGTATTGATTTTCCATTGCAGTGTTCTTGGAAACAGTAAATCAGTGGACAAGGTGCGGTGAATCAACCATTCGACAGCTTCCGGCTCCGGTTCTGGTTCTGCGTCCCGTTCGAATGGAGGTGGGAAAAGCTTTTGCCGTAGCATTCCTGGTATCAGCCGCCATCTTGTCTGTACTTGCAGACCCATTGCCTCCTGATGAAAAAAATACTGCCGATGCTGCCGAGTACCATGACACCTTTGAAGAAAGCCTCAAAGTGAAGACCCTTCCCACAGGAAACATCTACACGTACTTTGAATTCGTGATCAGAGATGCTGCCCTGTCGAACCACACTCGATTCTTCCCGAGAACGCTCTCTGACATTCTCATTCATCACTCTGTGCAAGAGCTCCATTACTCCCTGACACAGGGCTACTGGCGGACGGAGTCGTGGGGCGATCCCATTCTAGCGGCTCCTGGAGGGGCACGTCGTCGCTTGGTTCACGGCCAAGGACAATCAGTGAGTGGTTGTGAGATCGAATCTTTTTTATCAGTCAACTTTAACGATTTAAGGGGCGCTTTTGACACAAACTGAAACTTTCTGTTTGTGAATTCAGCTTTCAACTAACTTAAGTTATTATTTTTAGACGCGCGAGCGAAAACTGGAAGGGACTGACTAGTCGCTTGAGTGGCCTCACTTGTGCATCGCTGAATTTCTTAGAAGATCGTAATTCAATTGATCCTCACTTTGGTTACCGTCCACTTGGCAAAACGTCCAATTTTGAAACGTCCAATCCACTATTTGTGAGAGTCGGTTCTCTTCCGAAGGAAAACGTTTGCACTCAAAACTTGACACCGTGGACGAAGCTTCTTCCATGTGGGACTTCTGTGAGTAAATACAATTTTAGTTTTGACGCTGCATCGCTGATCGCTGCGAATTTGTTAGTGGTCATGACTTAAGTTTTCTTAATTTCCAGCGCGGCCTAGCATCGCTGGTGCGATCCAAACAAGTCTTCAACACACACTACCACTCTGCCGGCATTTCCTTCGTCAAGACTGATTCCGGAGTTGAGCTCAAATTGACCTTGTCACTGGTCTTTGATGGCCAGCGGCAAGGGAAGTATCGCGACTTGGACAACTTTGTGCGCCGCGTTTTTGGCCCTGTCGCCATTTTCCCGTGTCACCCCAGTCGCAAATCCAGTCTCCAACTCTGGACCAACCGGACATGGACCGACTTCGAGCCGAAAGCGGTCAATTCCTGGAAGGTTTCGGATATTCCACCCGGAGATGCAGCAGAGTTGAACTTGATTTTCACACCGGTTAAGTACCTAGGAGGTAAAGTTGACCTTTGACCTTTCCCTCAGACTTAACCTTTGACCTATGCCTAACCGCTCACCTAAATCAATTTGAAACAAAAAAAACTCATATAGTGTGTATTTTTGTAACCACTGTAATTTAGGCTATGGTCAAGCCGATGGAGAAATCATTGTTGTGATGACGAATCACGTCGAAGTGGCCCTGCCTGTTCTCTACGTTGAAGTTTTGCCGTGGTATATTCGCCCTTATTTGCATACGATGAAGACCCAGGTTTCTCCAGCGGGAAGAACAATGTCTTCCGAGCCAGGTTAGTCACGCGATTAATTAAACGATAATTAAATAAAGTTTAAAATTAAAAGTTATTTTTGATTCATTAGAACTTATATTTTAAACATTCAGCTGCCTTTAAAGCTAATTGTTAGAACTGTAATTTAATTGAAAAACTTTCATTTTAGGACGTCTATTTCACTACACGCCTGGACGTGACAGAGAGGTTTTGCACAAATTGGAAATGGATTTCGTTTTGCCTCCGAAATCCAGCGTTCGAGTGAGTTTTATGGTTGAAAAGCGACATTTACGCGTAAGTTAAATTTTGAAAAACAAAAACGAAAATGAATTAGTTGCTGTTATGATGTAAATTAATGAATTAATGATTGGTTGATTGATGACTTAATTAATTGACCAATGAACTTATCCAGTGGGACGAGTACCCACCGGATGCCAACCATGGCTTCTACCTGGAATCCTCTCACTTTGAGGTCAACCATACAAATCCTGGAGAAACCAAGCCTCGAACCCATTACTACTCTTCCAGGAAACTGCTCGTGAAGCTCTCCACACCCGACTTCTCCATGCCCTACAACGTCATCTGCCTCACATGCACCGTCGTCGCCCTTGCATTTGGCCCACTCCACAACATTACCACGAAACGGCTCAAGTTGACGCCCAAGGAGGACAAGACGCGCGTTTCTCACAAAGTCAAGGCCATCCTCAAGCGATTATGGCTCAAAGTGCGCGGAAAGAAGAACGCAGAAGTAATAGCCCAAGCGCAAGAAGAGCCAATGGAGGTTGATCCTCCAGAGGTAGATACACCGCAAGAAGCCATTGAGAAAACTGTGGAAATTTCTACGACTCCTACAAAGAAATCCCGAAAACGAAAATGAGCAAACTACTCGAGTCACAAAAACAAGAAAACGCTGCATTTAATTATTGTGTGATTGGGGATGCGTTGATTATTTTCTGTTAAAGAGTTACGGGTGAAGTAACTATTTCTTGCAGTATCTTTATTATAAAAAAAAACAATACATAATCCACCTCTTCGAAAGTTGATCAAGTTTTTGACTTGAAATGTTCCATAGCCAACCGTTGATTACTTTTACTATTAATTGAAACTGTTAATTAAAACTTTAAATTATGTAAACTTTTGACTTTATATTTATTCATACGTATTAGAGCAATTTAATTGAGTAATTACACTACACAATTTTAGCTATACTTTACTGTTAACTTTTAGCATCAGGCTAGTACCCTGACTTCAATTGTCACTTTTACTCATGTCTTGTAAGGTTTTTAATGCTTCATTTACTCAATTGTCAGGATGGCCGAGCGTCTAAGGCGGCAGACTCAAGATGAATAATCTTGCCGTGTTCAAACACGGTTAAATGGGGGTCTTCTGGTCCACGAATGTGGGCGTGGGTTCGAATCCCACTTCTGACACACTTTTTGCACTTTTATGTTAAAATCTAATCGAAATCATTTAAAGTTAATTGAGAATTAATTAAGTTTAATTGAGTAATTAATTAATTAACTAAATCTTAAGTTTAGAACATGATTTTGCATTAAAAAAAAAGGAGTTGATGACGATGTCGATCAGATGTTAGTGCTTCCCGCCTCTTCTCGATTCTTCCTCTCAAAATTGCCTGTGTCACGCTAATTGAATTTGAGAAATTAGTTTCGTCATGATCTGACGTTTTTGCCAGTCATTCTCGAGTACTTAAGCAGAAGGTGAACGGCTGAGCAGGTCAGTAGACGGGTGAAGAGAGGCCCTTAAAGGTCAGGTCAGAGGTCAAATCCCA
>VYYI01002680.1:0-14174 GCA_021029175.1 Bilobella aurantiaca | reverse complement strand
CTAATTTGTAGAGAATGAGGAAAGTTCGGAATGGTGGGTGAAGCAACTATTTTCTGAACTAAAAAATTATACTGGACAAATTTTGGAAATTGAAAAAATACGGAATGATGGGTGAAGTAACTATTCACAAAAAATATGAAAAATGCAAAGGGAAATTTTTTCACCAAATTGAGATTTTCGAGAAGGGGACCAGGCGAATGTTGAAAAATTACACGTTAAATCCCATAATGATTTTCCAAAATCGGGCTTTTTGCAAAATGGTTTTTTCGAAATATTTTCAAAATTTATGGCCATGGAGTGAAAAGCGAGGTAAGGGGTTAGTTTTAGAACTAGATGAATCTATGATTTTGATTTCGAGCCAATATGACGCGATCACGACGCGAGGTCCCCTTGTAAGTTCAAGACATTGCAGGCATTAATCGAGTAGAGCAGTGGACTCTTGTCCTCAAATAAATTAACTTTTTGTCGGACTGTTTTGTCCATATTCCTCATTTTTAAAACAGTTTCTCGATAATTCCCATCCATAAAGTTCTTCTCCCAGAACTCGCCTATTCCTCCCTGGATTAAATGGGACATAACTCTGTGATACGCACATGCGAATGGAGAGGTAATAGCGAAAGATGTTGTCCACTGTTCGTCAAACGCCTCTTTCACAGAATGGCAACTCTACCCTTGGTTTTGGCTCGATTGACCCAAAAATATCCACAGGAGGTCAAGGCAGTACCAAAGGCGATGTTTGCGAATAATGATTGCAAATGAAGCCATTGACACAAGGAACAGTATCCATGTAGAAATGTCCAGAGGACTCAGCATTAGCTGAAAAATCGTAGAGTAATTTATATTGGGTCGCGGAACGCAGTAGAGGAAATTCATTTTGTTGACGTAGAGTAGCTGCATGTGGTAATCTGCGTTCATCACCCTTTCAGGCGTGTCACAGTCGTAGCAAATCTTGAGATACTCACGGACGCGTTTGCTGCGTGTACGATGAAAGGCCATATTCAATTTTGCTAGAGATGTGAATAGGTAAATTTCGGCAGTAGACGCTCTCCAGTTGAGTAGTCTGAGTCCAGTATGAGCTGAGTCTCTTGCCGCTTGTGTCGGTATATTTTTCATTAAATTTTGGAGAGAGGTCATAGGAAATCCATGTCCGTTGCTAAATGTATGTGTGAAGGTTGATAGCATCGTTTTGAAATCAGGAACAGTTTCAAATGTGTTGTAGACTCGAGGTGACGATCCAGCCGACAGCTTCCATGAACTGACATATTGGCTGTGCAAGAATTTCACACATATAGATTAAATTTCTTTATTATTGGTCTAGTCAATCCTCGGATGTGAAACTCTACGGTTCCATTTCAATACGGAGAAAACCAAAACCGAGAAAGCCAAAACCGAGACACCTAAACCGAGAAAACCAAAATCGAGAAAACCTAAACCGATAAAACCAAAACCGAGAACGTTCATAAGAATAACATGGGCTTTCTCGGTTTTGTTTTTCTCTGTTTAGGTTTTCTCGGTTTTGGTCGTTCTCAGTTTTGGTTTTCTCGGTTTAGGTTTCTCGGTTTTGTTTTTCTCGGTATTGACCTGCTACCAACTCTACGGCTAATGTTTTACGTCACAATTTGATAATCGAGGCCCTCCTCTAGAATTTTGATTTGTATAAAACGTATTAACCATAGAAGTAGAATCTCGGAATTATTTTTTTAATTTTCACATTCCTTGAAACGGTTCCCCATAAACCCATATGCGATTTTGTGTAGTTTTATTTGGAAACTAGATGAAACAAAAAATGGACCAAATGATAGTGAATAAATAACGAGTTTACGTGTTTTGTAAAACTATCTCAACTTTTGACGTCTTTTTCTGATTATTTATTAAGCAGGGGAAGCAGAGCGAAGGCTACTTTATGTTTTCGTTTTGTCCGTCCGTCCCGTCCAAGTATAATCTATATCTTGGGAACTACTGAACAGATCTCAAAGCAGTTTTCAGACATGTGTTCCCTGATATCCGACCCAGTTTAAGTTTATTTTTGTTTGACCGGAAGTGACTCCCTTAGGGGGCAAAGGTTAAGGTCAATGTATTACATTCTATGACAACTTGAAAATTACATATATAAAAGTTGTTCTTCTTATAAAGGCGAACAACATATGTATGGGATACTTTTCTCGGTGGCCCCCGATTACCCCAAAATGACCATTTCACATTTCAAGGTAAACCTCTACTTTTTCATAAAACAAGAAGTTATGATGTTTTCGATGACCCCTGTAACCCCCGTGACCCTAAAATGACCCCTTGACATCAAAGTGACCTCTCAAGTTCAATCACTACTTTTGCATAAAACAAAAAGTTATGTTATAAATGACCCCGCGACAACCTTCACCCGCAAATTAACCTTCTGACCTCCAATTGACTTTTCAAAGTCAAATATTATTTTTACATGAAACAAATAGTTATAATGTTTTCCATGATCCCCTTAACTCCGACATGACCCCTTGACATCATAATAAACAAAAAATTGATCCCTTTATACCTAAAATTCTTTATTAGGTTAATTTTTTAAATAATTTAGTAATTTCAAATGTCATTTGTCTAATCTTCTTACTTCCGCTACTTGGTCGACCCTTTTAGCACGGTTTCTTTTGATAATATTGTATAATCAAAATAAATATATACTTGCTTTAAATTTTATTTGCAGCTATTTAATTTAAACAAATTATCAATTTCCAAATTTGCTAGTTTCTAAATTCTGTACTTTAAGTGCTTACTACGAAGATATCAGTCTCACCTTAACAACGCATTGAAACGAGGTAAGTTCAGCAAAGAAATCATCGTAAGTTTAGGCAGCGCAGATGGCATGCGTTCCAGCCAGTTTTTCCCAAATGTTAGATCGAGTTCTCTATCTCCTGTCACGAAAAAAAAAGCCCTGCTCAATAGGACGCTTACTCAAAGCGTTTTTTATGTCATCTGTAAGTTGATTTACACTTTGTTGGGGATAAAAGTGAAACCAATAAGTAGCAATTGGGATTTTGGTTTTTGGTTTTGTGTTCGCTTGGGAATACGGGTTGAAATTTTTAAACGTTACTGTAATGTACTTCCGGTTCCAAATGTAAAGTTGTTCGGTAAGAACGTATTGACACAGAGAAAATAGTTTGTAGGAAGGTGATGGGTTATAGCCTCGTATAAATACAGTGCTGTCATGCGCCACTGGAATTATTCCTATTGAATCTGATTTGGTGAAAACAAAGATTGGGTGATGCAAAATAATATATATAATGCAACGTATCATTTCTTCAACTAAACGCTAAATTATAGCAGATGTTTTCGAAAGGAAAATAGCACCACAAACGGAATTGTAATATATTATATAAACTTGGTATATAATTTTTCTTTTTGAGGACTTTTATTAAAAGTAATGTTTGCTTTGATGGTTACTAAATTAGCGTTCACTAGGGTAATTTTTTAAATCGAAATCTTGGCAAAAATATTTCTGAAATACAACTTAAATCATGTAATGAGACATTCGCAGAGTAGAGCAAAAAAAATGTAATTATGTAAAAAAGATAAGTGAAAAGTAGAGTGCAAGTTTCCTATTTGACAGCGTACTTTTAACTCAAGTTTTTAATTGTAATTAATTGTAAATCGTTAAACCTTTTACTTCCTTCATGGAATCCACCAAGAATGAGCAACATTGCACTGCTCTGTCATTTACAAAGTAGAATATGCTTCAATGTAAGTATATTGCATGTATTTAAGTTTGATAATAATTTGAGTTAATCAATTTTATATAAACATGCGCCACATGGATGCTTATGTGAACAGAAAACAAATTAAGTATACTATTAGAAAAGTGCGGTCTGAAATAATTGGAAATTTCAAAGTAGCATTGAGACAACTTGAACTCATACAAATGAATTTGTGTAATCGCCGAACCGTAAATTGTTCTGGCATTGATGTCATTTATTACTGAATAATGCAATGTTGTTGTTTTCAATTTGGCATTCTGCCAAGAAGCAACATTATTACTTTGTCCTCATTTGAGACGTAAATTCCTTACGTCATATAAAGCGGCTTAAAGAGTTGCCTTATAAATAATTGTCGACAATGCCGGTTTGTGCTCCCCGGGCCCCTTCTGGAATGTTACGGGACAGTATACACATGATTTTTTTGATGATTGAGAATTCGAATTAACATATGTTATGCAATACGAGATGGCGCTTTTCAGTAAACCAAATTCTCAGCGGCAATTAGTGGGAAGCTAAAACGGAAACCAAACGGCAACCAAATTTAAACCATGTACAATACAGGTGACATGAAGCAAGGACGGATAATTAAGTTTCAGGTTTCGCGGAGTTTTAAGCATTTCCTTGACTTCCTCAAAAAAAGTAAAATTTTTGATTCAATGTTCTTCTGAAGAGACCCTGGCCACAGAAGTTGAAAAGAATCTTGAAAAAGCTACACAATCGTGGCATGGTTCGTTTTTTTTTTAAATGCATAGATGAAAGTAGGTGTGACTTTGAAGGTCCCATTTGTGTTAGCTTTCCGTCATTTGCAATATACCTTCCACATGAGCCGGTAGTTTCATGTTTCTGGTTCAAATAAGCCAAACGGCATTATCACCACTTTCATCACGTACTTTTTCAATTGAATGAGCAAACAGCTTAGGTACATACAGCTTCATCAGCGTTGAGTGGTTTGGAATCACTTTGTGTATTTCTCCAAAATGCCGTTGAATTTGGAAATACCTAATTTAAAGAATTTTAATTAAAAAAAATTAAATTAAAGAAATATGTTCCATAACATGAGCTGCCTTTGCAAAGATCGGCGTAGAATGGGTTGGAGCGATCTATTGAATTTTTTAAAAGCATTTGAACTTCCTGTTGTGCTATAAAATCGAGAAGTGCCTTCTCGTGTGTCTTAAAACTTAAAAATTGGGACATTCCACGGGTACGTATATTTGCTAATAATTAACGAACTAGACGTGTTGTACAACTATAAGTAATTACAAGTGCCTAGATTTTTTTTTTACATAAGAACAGGTTGCCGTAACTAGTAAAAGTTTGTATGTATCAGTTTCTAGTTTTAACTTAAACACACAAAAAAATATCACATTACGTCCTAATGTGTCCAAAAAAGGAAACAATTTTGCAAGACCAATTCAAAACGTGCACATTTGCCAAAACTATCCAAACCAGACATTATGAGTAATTATACCTTTGTCAATAATTGCCAAGTTTAATAATTACTATTCATTTTAGAAGTTTGACTAAGATGCTTCCCAAAAATTAATTACATGTCCAAATAAATGGTAGATGAACATGTTGTTCATTTAAAATTGAAACTCGAACATTCCTAAAATACACAGTGACACGGAATATAAATTCGAACGCATATTTTATTTTGTAGCAAAATCTCATTTGCAGAAGTACATCATTTTCAGAAAACTAAAATATCTTTCGAATTCTATTCTAATATGCTTTCCGAATTTGAACTGAAAGTCCTCCAAATTTCACTCTCACTAGTTTTGAAACTAAAACTAACCACAATTTATTTCAGTAATGGGTATCTATTCAGAACCAAAGAAACAAAAATCGCTAAATTCGTTAAGTGGCTCCACTTGGTTCTACTCACCGGAAACATTTGCCTTTGTTGCATTCAGTTGAAATATGCTTCAACGGAACGTCGGGTTCTCCTTTTGTTTTTAAGTATTTTGTCATTAGCAGGAATCGGCTTTCGTCTCTGTGTGTGGATTCACGAGTCTGAACTGATTTTTATTACTAACAACCTTTTATACATCAACGTGTTTCTGGGTATGTCTACAATAATTGTCACATATATTATACCGTCTACCGGGTTTATACCGTCTAGAAACAAATTAGACATCTTTGAAAATTTATTTGTAAAGTACTCACTAGAATTAGTTGCTACAGAACGTCCGAAGAATGTAAAAGCGTTCTAGATTATTAATGGAAATTATTTATAAAATAAGCTTAAAATGTTAACTTTCGAATAATAAGTTGGGTTCAAAATTCGGTAAAAATTTAATGCATTACGAATTTATTTTTTCAGTAATTATTGATAGGGTCTCACTATCGATATTATTAAAAAATATAGGTCATCATCGATCTTTTGTAAAATACGTGTGAGAACTAATCCCTTTAAGATGACGTTCCGTTGGGTATTCTTAGTTGCAAAATTTTGGCGCGGTATTGGAAATGACAAATTTAACAAGGTCTTCGGTTGACCTTAGCGGTGATGAATGACCATAGTACTTATGTTTTACGTTTTAACGGGCAAAATTTACCGTTCCTGAGGATATCGGACAATCGATAATGAAAGGCAGTAGTTATCTAATTACTGAATATCTATAACACCAAAAGTCACCGATAATGTAACCTCTAACTTGTATCTTACGTTGTTTTTGTGAATTCTACTCTGTATTACTTCAAAGTTGGCAAAAATGTTTCGATTTACTTCCAAACATGGAAAAAGCAGTAATTTTCAATTTGATACGCGATAATTATATATGATTCTATGGCTACCAGGGAGCGTCTTTTGCAAAAACGAGACTTTATCGAAGAAATTGAGGGGATATGGCTATTCCGGAGTTCTTATTTCTATCGGAATTTGTACAATTATTGCTACATTCCAAAATTGGATGACAAATGGCGCTTTGGCAGTAAGCGCTGGAATCTGGTCTTTTATAGTTTACATGTTGGGTCTATTGCTCTACTTCGTTTTTGTTTTCCATGACTTGTTATTTGTCTCTGCTGCTTTTGTTCCATCAGTTTTTATCTCAATGTTTTGGCTACAAAAATGTTGGTAAGTGGGAAGATACACACATAAGTGCAATGAAGACATATTCTACAATACTATGTTTAAAACTAGAAATACCAATTAACCAACATTTTCTAGCTAAACCAGATTTAATTTATTACAGTGTACAGTGGCCCAACCAATTCAACCATAATGGGACACAAATACTGAACTGCGTAAAAATTTACTGTTTTATGGCCATACATAATGTCGCACACAATATGGCATTTGGCTCTCTGTTTATACCGACTATGAAGTTATCAACTGTTTCTGTGGCATTTGTTACATCATATTGCGTAATACGATTGCGGAATGTTTTAACATCCACAGTCTACAGCTTCTATTTCATGTACTTGTTCACCTTGATTTTAGTTATCGTCCCTGGAGCGATTATTATGTCACAAGTTTACAACATATCTAGAAACTTTCACAGGAATGTGGGATTGGCTTCAATTGACTGTACAAAACTTTCTAGACAAGAAAGACTTGAATTGAGAAAAACTTTGAAATCACTTTCAGTTTTGAAATGCACAATTGGCGCCTTTTATCACATGGAAGGAAAAGCTAAGCTTACTTTGGTCGATAACGTTGCCCGAGGAATAGCTTTTGTTCTTATGTCGTCGCAGTAGCATGCCATAGCACTGAGATAAGCTTACAAACAATGAAACATATGGTAGAAATGATGCACATTCTTCTAACTGCAGCTGCCGGGATAGTGAGAGAGACGGATCTGAATTTGCCTCATAAAATCAAAATGGTTGATTGATTGTTTTAAATAACGATTCACTGCCTTCCAATCTATTTGTGATTGTACGATTGATTTGCTACATTATAAACTGACCCAAGAATCAGCTATTCAAAATAAGCTGAGAATAATCATTAGCAAAATGTTCGTCGAAAACTTTATCCGTATTTTTCTGATCTTTGACTCTAAAAGTCGGAAATAAATATTACACGGAGCTTAGCGATAAGCCAGCACAGGTACCGAGCTCATTTATAAACAAAAGAGCTTGTAGCTGTAGTGGTTTTTGAAGGCATCGGTAACAAACGGACATACAGACAGACATACTTTCGATTTTATAGAATAGATAATTTATATTAATTAATTTTATTGAATTCATTTTTCATATACTTTTGTTTATTTGCTCAGAGCTAAGCCCTAAAGCGCTGCAGGTACCTATGCAACTTATGTGGGAAATTTGGCGTCAAAAGCTTCGTGGTTTTGGGTGGTTAATACAAAAACACATCAAATTTTGGGCATTGTGACACTTGAAATTGACATATTGACTTTAATATGATCAATTTTTTTTCCTTGGCAAATGCAATTTAAATGAGGCAATATTCTTGACGCAGGCGGAGCTAAACATAATTAAGTATTCAACTAGAAACACAATGATTGCAATACAAGTCAACACATTGCAGGCAATAATAGAATAGAGCAGTGGACTCTTGTCCTCAAACAAATTGACTTGTTTTCGCACACTTTTGTCCATGTTTCTCATTTTTAAAACAGTTTCTCGATAATTCCCATCCATGTAGTTCTTCTCCCAAAATTCACCTATTCCTCCTTGAATCAAATATGCCATAATTCTGTGATAAGCCCATGCAAACGGCGAAGTTACGGCAAAAGATATTATCCACTTTTCCTCAAACGCCTCATCTACGAAATGACAACTCTTACCCTCAAATTTTGGCGTGGATCTTACTTCATACAAAACAGAAGGCATAAATTTCCCTTTCAATAAAATTGCACTCTGATCCTTTTGTGGAGTTTCGAGGAGCCAGGCCATGACACCTCTCATGGTTTGCAGTATACGGGGAATGCGTATGCTTATTACCATGTTTTGCATATTACTTCTTCCTAACTTATTTACCGTTGCATTGTAACCCACTGAGCCATATCTGGGAACGCCGTCTTGAAATGTAATTACATTGATTCCGATTTTGCCCAATTGGCCATTTTTCTCAATAGGGGCGTCTGGAAAGGGTACAGTCATTTCACTATTCAAATAAGCCAAATACATTTGCTGCAAGACAAAAATTTGGAGTGAGAGAATTACGATAATTTTCCCTTGGTTTTGGCTCGATTGACCCAAAAATATCCACAGGAGGTCAAGGCAGTACCAAAGACGATGTTTGTGAATAATGATTGCAAATAAAGCCATTGACACTAGGAACAGCATCCATGTAGAAATATCCAGAGGACTCAACATTAGCTGAAGAATTGTAGAGTCCTTTATATTGGGTCGCGGCCTGCAGTACAGGAAATTCATTTTGTTGACGAAAAGGAGGTGCACTTGGTAATCTGCGTTTAACACCCTTTCAGTCGTGTCGCAGTGGTAGCAAATTTTGAGATACTCTCGGACGCGTTGGCTACTTGTGCGATGAATTGTCATATTCAGTTTTGCTAGGGACGTGAAAAGGTAAATTTCGGCAGTTGAAGCTCTCCAGTTGAGTAGTCCATGAGCTGAATCTTTTGCCGCTTGTGTCGGTATATTTTTCATTTGCGCTATTTTATCACGAGAGGTCATTGGGAATCCATATCCGTTGCTAAATGTATGTGTGAATGTTGATAGTATTGTTTCGAAAGTAGGAGCAGTTGTAAGCTTTTTGTAGAATCGGGAGGACGATCCAGCCGACAGCTTCCATGACCTGACAAACTTGCTGAGCCTATGCATAATTTGGAATTAGAAATTTTGTTCACACACAGAGTTAGAACTTTTGGTTAGTATTGTCTACCCTGCTATATGAAGATCTACTACTAATGTTTGGTTCCATGTCATTCCTGAGAAAAACGAGGACGACCAAAACCGAGAAAATCCATATCTTGCGTATGGTCGTTCTCGGTTTAGGATTTCTTGGTTTTGGTTAGGTTTAGGTGTTCTCGGGTTTGGTCGTTCTCGGTTTTTGTTTTCTCGGGTTAGGTTTCTCGGTTTCTCGGTTTCTCCCGCCTAATGTTTTATCAAAATACCAAAGTTTTGTCGATTGGCCTGCAATAGAGTTATGATTCTAGAAACGAGTATACAAGTCAAACAGAATTTACAATAACTTATATTTAAATTTTTTCAAATTTCTTCCAATGGTTCAAGCTAAAACCAGGTAACCTTTATAATAAGCTCGGTAAAGCGTGTAATGTGGTTGAAAATAAATTGCGAAAAATAAATAATCAAAAATATAATGGAAAAGTCAATGGAACAAAGCTGATGGTCAAATAAGGTTGCAAGTCCCTTAACCCCAAATGTAAGTTTAGAAAATTTAGTTTCTGCTGTTTGAGTATTACCTTAATTCACTTAAATCTGTTGATCAAGGCAATGCCTAAATATTGTAACCTAGATTTAAACTAACTAGCTAACTACAGGAATTGGTTGTGAATGAAACCTAGTGCATGGTTACTATCAATTTTCTCGAAGATTTGTTTCCGACCATTTTATTTTGAACTAAATTTCAAATTCCAACTTGAGCTGTTTTATCTATTTTGTGAATTTTAAATGTTTACTACGAAGATGCAAGCCTCACCTGGACACAGTATTGAACCGAAGTACGTTCAGCAAAGAAATCAAAGTCAGTTTAGGCAGCGCGGATTGCATGCGATCCATCCACTTTTCCCAAAATATAAGATCCAGTTCTCTGTCTCCTGTCACGAAAAATAAGCCCCGCTCAATAGGACGCTTACTCCAAGCTTTTTGGATGTCATCTGTAAGTTGATATGCATTCTGATGGGGATAACAGTGAAACCAATAGGTAGATATTGAGCTTTTAATTTTTGGTCTTGTATCCGTATGTGGATCCGGGTAGAAGTATTCAAACAATACCGTTACGTACTTCCGGTTCCAAATGTAAAGTTGTTCGGTGAGAACGTGTTGACACAGAGAAAATAATTTGTAGGAATGAGATGTGTTATAGGGTAGTATAAATACACTACTTTCATGTGCCACTGGAATTATATAGATTGAATCTGAGTTGGCAAAAACAAAAATAGTGTATTGCAAAATAATATATATTATACAACTTGTCATTCTTTATCTAAACACTAAATCTCCAACTATATCTTCAACTGTTGTAGAGGCTTTACTAGTTGACACATTTTGAACTTCAGAAGGTAACTGCACAGGTTGTATGGAGGGTAGAATGCCAAATATTACTACAAGCATTTATATAGTACAAAAAATTTTAAATGGTAGTGGTACCAAGTGAGTCTCAATATTTCATTTCTAGAAACAGTGCATTTTTCAATTTGTGATAGACAGCCAGGCTAAAACTGAACAGAAAATATCAACAAAATTTGTTGTATCAAAACAATCAACAAATCGGGTGGTGAAGTTAGTTTCTCAGTTACTTTTAGTTGATCTCAAATACATAATTTAATTAATTACTTACTACTATGTTTTTGTTTCTGTTTCTAGGCAGAAACGAATTTGAACAGAACATGACACCAAAAGCAATATAAATGGTTTTTCTTTAAATTATAAAGTTAAATCAAGATCTTACTAAATCCCAATTTTCAACGCTTTGGGCTATGCTCAAACCAATTATCAGTCAAACTCAACACCAGTGAGAGTTTTGAGTAGAATACGATATTACTTATTTGCAAATCAGCCATCCAATAAAGTTTTAGTCTATTTCACAAATACATACATCATACCATGATAAATATCAATGATAACGATGGTACGTTTACCATATGTAATGGCGATTGCCCGAAGCAATCATGCTGCCTATTCTCTAGACACTGTACAAACCTGCTTCTCATTAATAGTAATGCAACGAAATAAGTACCCTTGAAGCCACGCGTCAGGGACAACAAAAGGCAAACATGGCCTATGGTTCGTATTTTCAGTTCAAATCATGTTTTACATTTGTATGCCAACATTGCACACGTTTTGTATTTTAGAATGTATTCCTTCGGAATGTGAAATGAAGATTGGTATTTGATTTAATACATCCCAATGTAATAAAACGGCATTGTTTGCTGATTGTACTGTCCCAGTCGCTGTAGCTCAAGCGAAAAGAGGTGTGGGTATGACTCAAACGTTCCGAGTTCGAATCGAATCGCCTTAGATTTTTATTTTTGTTTTGTTTTTATAATTTTTTAATTCCTAACCAAATATTCTAGTATTATAACAGGGGTGCCCCAACGAGACTGCTTTATTTTTGCTGCCTGAGTAATCTCCTTTGTTCGATTTAACTCTAATTCTTTTGATTCGGAAGACGTAAATATGGGAACTTGAATATAGTCCCTTAAGCATACACCTCTCCTTGTGCGGGCTTATTTGGCTAGTACAGAATAACCATACTGTAATAGAGTGCAGTTGGTCCAAGCAATATATTTAGATTAAAATACTGAAACTTTTAATTATTGGCGAATACTTCGAATCCCAAACTTTTTTAAGATTTCTAAGCAAAATTTTGATGGGAGGGGAGCAACATTGCATTGCTGGATCATTTACAAAGCAGAATAATGTATGAACATATATTTCATGTGCTTAAGGTTGACAATTATTTGAGTTCATAAATTCTATATAAACTTGTGCCACATGAATGAATGGTTATCATGGTTTACAGAAGACAAATTAAATATACTGTTGGATTGGCGTGTGCTGAAATAATTGAAAAATTCAATTTAGCATATAGACAATTACCAATTTGTTCAATCCGCCATACTCTTTCATTCCAAATCACAATACTAGTAGTATGTTGGAGGGTATTTAGGCAACTACAAGCATTATGGCAACACATCAAATAAATAGAAAAACAAATTGCAAATTTAAAATATGGGAATGCCTACTGGACAACCTTCTCTCCTTTTCTACTCTCAATAACACATCTAAAAGACTCAAACAAAGTGCTTGACATGATACAAAAGGAGTCCTTAATACTCAGAAAAGTCAGATACATATTTAAAAGCGAGAATCTTTTTTATAAAACTCAGAAAACTCAGAAGAGTCAGAAAAATCAGAAAACTCAGAAAAGTCAGATACAAATTTATAAAAGCCAGAATTTTTTCTATAAAGCTCAGAAAACTCAGAAGAGTCAGAAAACTCAGAAAAAAATTCAGAATACTCAGACAATTATTGCATACTTTGAAACGCTATCGATGAAACCTTGCCTTATAGGTTTAGTTATGCTTCCGATTATATTTATATATATATGATCAAATACACAATTCGGTCTAGTTAATTGTATAAATTACTCATATAATCGAGTAATATTAAAAATATTAATTAAAGTATGTTGAATAGTTGTGGCTGTTTTGACATTTATAACAACGGCAATAAGTTTCATTAGCATTATAATTCAAATGCTTTTGCAGACAAATAGTGTGCTTCCTGAAACGGCAATTTACGCAAAGGACCTTTTGGTGTGAATTAATTATCTCGTCTTCGTCACATTCTGACAATAGGCATTTAAACCAGCCTTTCTTGAAATTGAAACAAACTTTCCTAGCTCCTTTCCAGTCCATACATTCAAACAGCTTTCCCATCAGAAATGCGTTCTTGCCAGAAAAATGTAAAGATATATGATGAGTTATAAATAATCATTGAGTATGACTTGAGAGTAGTTAGGTAGATACGTCGAAGGGAATGTTAGCAGTAATTAATTGGACGAGTTAGTTAAGTAAATATGTCAAAGGGACTGATGGGAGTGATTAAGGGAGAAAATGTATGGTAATTTTATAAAGACCCCATCATTTTGCAATTAAATAGCCGTAGCACAAGAACGAATATCCAGATTCAAATGGTTTTGAAAGAATTAGTGTAATGTATGAAGGGCACACTTCCTACAAATATAAACAATCTGACACTTATGGTGAAAAATGTTTATAAATTTTGTGTAAGAGCCCACATCATTTTGCAATAAAATAGTCGTAGCACAAGAACGAATATCCAGATTCGAATGGTTCTTAAAAGGAAATATTATAATGTTACGGGGGCACATTCCCACAAAATATAAGAAAATAGCAAATTTAAGGGAAATGATGTATATAAATTATGTGTTAGAGACCACATCATTTTGCAACCAAATAGTCGTAGCACAAGAACGAATAACCAGATTCGAATGCATGGACGACCTTGGGTCGTCCTTGTCTCTACAAAATTGTAACCAGGGTTCCTTTCGTCGTCTTTGTCTCTACAAAATTGTGACCAGGGTTCCTTGGGTCGTCCTTGTCTCTACAGAATTGTGACACGGGTTCCTTGGGTCGTCCTTGTCTCTACAAAATTGTGACACGGGTTCCTTGGGTCGTCCTTTTCTCTACAAAATTGTGACACGAGTTCCTTGGGTCCTCCTTTTCTCTACAAAATTGTGACAAGGGTTCCTTGGGTCGTCCTTTTCTCTACAAAATTGTGACAAGGGTTCCTTGGGTC
>VYYI01002679.1:0-14180 GCA_021029175.1 Bilobella aurantiaca | reverse complement strand
TTTTCGTTGAAAACTCGGCGTTTTCGGGGTCTTATTTGTCGAGTTTCTTGGCATCAGTTCAATACGCTACTTATGTTACGTGCGTTTGCAACGGTTTATTTCAATTAGGAAAAAACTTGCTAACATTTAGATATCAGAATTTAACCTAATATTGTATTAAAAAAATTACTCCAAATCTATTTATGTTGTTTTTGGTTGAAATGAACATAAGATTTCGTTTTTGTTTTGTTTCAAGAGTAATAATGACAATTTAAAAAATGCCCCTAATAAAAAACTACGCTTTTTATTTATTAGTAGCAAAATATTAGAAATCTTAGAATTTTTTTTTATTTAATTTATTATATTTATTTTTTTCCAGTTATTTTAATGCCCATCTATGGAGCAAGTGCAATTGGATTTTGGAATTCACTTGTATGTTTTGAATGCAATAGTTTTAGAATACAGTTGTAGTTTTGAAGTACATTTGCTACGAATGGACGCATACAAAATTAAGAGAATTACTGTGGAGAATTGAAGCCTTCTTATTTCAACTGGGCACGAAGTTTGTGGATTAATGTAAGTTGAAAGCCAAATATGCTTAGTCGAGTTTGACATTGATTCAGGTTAAATTATATAACTAAATTAATTAAAATTACCCTAAAACCATAATTACAATTAGGTTTGCTTATGCGAATGCTGATTTTTTCAATTACGGTATTATAAGCTCTCAGTTCATTAGTTCTAAATGTTCTAAAAATTAGTGTCGAGTTGAAAATAAATTGAATAGGGAAAGGCGGGATACCACCTGTTTTGATTTAAGCAAAAGAGAAATTATCTGAGGAACTCATTTCCTCAACTCAATCTCTATCCAGTTGTCAAGCAAACTTCTGCATGAGATTATTCTGTGGTTACTCAATCAATTAAAAACTGGTAAAAATATTGTTTGGATATTAATGAATACTATCTTATAACAATCCGCACGTGGTAACTAAACATTTTTTCTAGCATTCGTTGAAACTAACCAGTGCAAAGAAAAATTCCAGAAATAATCACTTACTGAACCTAGTTAGCCTGTTTTAGAAAGGTTTTTCGAAAGTTTAATCCAAACAAAGTAAGTTACATTATCAATCATTAAAATACAGCTTCTATTTAAGTCGGATGATTATGAATTGTAACATCTGGTAACTCGCATTTTAGTTTAGATAAAGAAGGATATTAGTGTTTTTGTACGGTAGTGACCAGATAGCTTCCTAGTCATCATCTTAAGATGTGTTTGACTAGTTTCACAGCGTTAAATTACTTACTGTATAATTTAGTAACTTCAATAGTTATCTTTTTCTATCAATTTTGCCCAGCAAAATAACACTTGTAACGGGCTGTTGGGTATCAAGTTGTAAATGAACATTTGTAAGCAAAGGGCGGAGCTATCAACCTGTTCTGTTATACTTATACTAAATAGTGGAACTAGTTGATCAGAGTACTGGAACAATGGAGTTAGTGACAAGCTTTTTTTTTGCGTTTTATTTTCTTTAAAGCAAAGAAAATAAATAAGCCAAAACTGTACGACTTTTTAGTTTTAGATTTAGGCAAGATTATACAAACACACCCGTCCTAAGACAGGTAGACCTAGAAATTAAAATTGTTCTTAGACAGGCTTGTTTGGCTCTATAAAAACTGCAAAAGCAAAGGTTTTGTATTTATATTTGTTTGTACATTTGTTTGTACGTTTTGTATATTGTTCTTGCAACAGACTGCAAAAAAATATTTGTTACCAAAATTTCCTTTTTTTTTTAGTAAAACTCACATACCACTGGTTATCCCAACATGATGACAAGCGGAAGAGCTATCTCAGAAAGTCAAGTGGTGACCACTTCTGTTTGTGAAGCTTACATCGAAATGAAATCGTTTAGAAACGTCTTTCTGTATAATTTGATATTTTTAAACTACAGAAGCACTGGAATGAATTTCAAATGGAATGGAATATAGAATCATTTGCGGAAATTATGCAAGAAAATCGAAGACTTACTTTTGGTGACACCATGGCCAATTTTACTTCGAAAATTGGCCACAATTGGTAAGAATCACCATAAAATTTTTTGCAAACAGATGTACAGACACAAGAGTATCGTCATTAAATTTAATAACTTTTTTTTTGTATAAAATATTGCAATCAGTTACTTTGTTTATTAAACTGGTTACTCAAAATAAAATGAATAGAGACAAAGGCCTCCTATTGGTTAATTCAATGTTCAAATCACTTTCAGTTTTGAAAAGTTTGTGTTTCGCGATTAATTACAGATAATATCATTTCAAGCTTTAATTAAAGCATTTGGATTGCTAGCGAACATTTTGTTTTGTTCTGTAAATAGGACGCTGAATGTGGGCTGTGAATGGAAGCACGATCCGATTCATGAATTTAGGCTGGAATCTTACCGTTTCTCCTTGTCGCTTGACCACGCAGGCAAAGTTAGAACAAAATTCTGCATTCAATTCAAGGATTCACAAACTGGAGCCCTCTATTCTCCAACAGGCAAGTTTACATTGATGTTAAAATTATAAATACTTTCGTGTTTGTATTTGCAATAGTTTACTGTTTGTGCGTAACGGCTACACAAAAACTCATTTCCACACTTTTAGCGTAACAGTTCTGCAAATGGACATTCAATACACCCTAAGAATATAATGCTTTTTTTCTAAGGAGCAAAAGAGAGATTTCGAGCCTCCTGAGCCATGATGGCACACTCACTACTGTATGGACCGTCAAAACTCTACAGATAGAAACAAATATCTATGACAATGCTCAAAGCATCACCAATCAATTCCCTTTCGATAGGGAACTCTTTGCAGACGTCAAATTAATAACCGGAAGTACAGCCTTCAGCGCTCATAAGATAATACTATCTGGTAAGGTATTTATAATTGTTTCAATTTCTAGCCCGAGTCACGTGCTTAAGTAATAGTTATGTCGGTCTGTCTGTCTTTCTGCAACTCAATGGATAGTTTTAAGAGGCATTTTTCAAGTGCTTCTTGGCAAAATTTGCACATGTGGTTTTTTTTTGCATGATTTAGAAAACGAGAGTTTTGGCATAAAATGACCATTGTTTTCTGGGTCAAAGGTCAAAATCAACGTTAGAATTATATGACAAAACGCCAAAATGTAAATGTGTGAAGACTATCTGAAAATACCGCTAAAATTTTCTACCGATTTCATAACTCAGGTTGAGGAAAATTTCGAAATTCATTTTGTTAACCAGAATAAATTGTATTACAATATTTAGCGAGAAGCCGTGTTTTTCGCGCCATGTTTAGCAGCAACATGATAGAGGCTGAAAGTGACAAAGTCGACATCAGTCCACATAGGCCAACTGCAGTTGGAATCATGTTGGATTACATTTACACTGGAAAGTATGCACAACTCTATGCAAAAGAAGTGCTGCAATTGGCAGATATGTACGATATCCCAGGACTTAAATCTGCAGCAGAGGCGGAACTTATCTTGAATTTGCGCCCAAAAAGTGCAGCCAAATACATGCACTATGGAGACTTGTTTCAGGCCCCAAAGCTCAAGGCAGCCGCAATTGCTTACATTGTCCGGTAATGGAATTGACCAAAGTACATTTAACTAATGCAAATAATTGTTTATTTATAGCTTTAATTGTAAACGTAGTTGTATTGTTCTTTTTTGTTGGTTGTGAAAATAAGTCATTTGTTTATCATTGTTTATTTTAGGAACAAACTTGACGTTTTTGAAAATGATGCTCACAAGGACTATATGGATGCTCACCCAGAACTCTTCAAAGAAATTTCGGCTATTAAACTGCAAAGCAACTAAAATAAAATGTCTGAGCGATAGTGCCTTCAATCCTATTGTCTTTATCTTAACCATCAAAAATAAAGATCGGCGAATATTATCCTATACTTTCTTAAATAAAACTGATACAATGTATTTGCTAATTGAAAAAAATTAAGCAAGTTTGTTTCGTTTTGCATCTTGAATCAGCTTACTAATAAGAATTTTTTGTTATTTGTTTGTGTTTATAAATAATTTGATACACTTTAGTAAGGATCTATTAATTTGAAATTTTATACGTTTTTCACGAGCCCCAATATAAACCGATAAATAAAATTACATGAGGAATTATCATAATCTCTATTTGTAGAGAATTTATAGATGTTGCAATGTATTCTACAAGCTGTACTAGCTCATTGTAAAGGTTGCAATGAAATTTGTTAAGGTTTAGCTAGAAGCAGCATGTTTCGTACCATGTTAACAGTAACACGATAAAAACTCAGAAGGAGGAAGTAGACATGAGTTGGCACAGGCCAACTTTAGTTAGAATCACGTTGGATTCCATTTACACCGGGAAGTATGAACATATGTATGCAAATAAGGTCCTGGAGTTAGCAAACATGTACGATACATTAGGACTTAAGTCTGCAGAACTGCGGAGAATAGTTTCGATCGCCAAAACTCAAGGAAGCTGCATTTACTTACATCAGACGGTGAGGAATATTTTCTTCAATCTTACAAGTATTTGTAAAATTTTGAATTATATTGTTATATATAATTTTATGTAGTATAGGTATTTTTTTCTTGCCAGTTGTATTTTTGAATGAATATCAATCTTTTCCAATTTTTTATTAGAAACAAATATGTTGTAATATAGAATGGAGCTTACAAGAACCAAATGAACTTCTAAAGAGAATTTCTCAAGGATATTTCAGACATAATCATTGCAACAAAATAATTGCTATTGCTGAAACAGTTTGAAAGTACTTGAAAATTTTATGCTTCCATTACAATCATTAAAAGTAGAAAAAAGAGCAGTAACTTATGTGCAAATAATAAAACAAAATATAATACAGGTAAGGTAGGTGCTGTATATTTGTTTATATGAAATATAAATGATATTTGACGAGTAACAAAAATCGGTTGGATTTTAATTAGAAGTTCCATCAAAAATTTTCAAAGTCCCGAGTGACTTTTCATCTCCTCATAACCTCAAAAACGACTTTGCAAAAGTTGTTGAGAATAAAAAACCAAACAACTTTTCTTAATAATTTTTTTCTTTCCGGGTCACCGTTCCAAGTCAGATGCCAAAGGTCACACTATTCCTGCAAATAACCGTAACCCGCGAAGAAAAAATGTATAAGAAAAAGTTATTTAGTTTTCTATTCTGAACAACCTTTGTATAGGTCATTTGTGAGGTTTTTATAAGATGAATAAAACTGTTGAAAAAAGGGCTAAGTCCCGTGGGGTCACTGATGACCTCGAACGGTGACCCACAAAGAAAAAAATTTATTAGGAAAAGTTGTTTGGTTTTTTTACACTTAACAACTTTTGTATATAGGTTATTTTTGAAGTTATGAGGAAATGAAAAATTACTCGGGACTGAAAATTGTTGGTGGTATTTCAATGTAAAATCTAACCAAAAAATCTAGAAATGCATTTGCACACTTACTTAATAATATGCGACAATTAGGTCAAAGACTTTAGGCTTTAGGAATTTTTTTCTAAAATATGTATCGATTCGTGGAACTCAAACTCAAAATTAATGCAAAACTTCTGACAAGCAGATATAGCAATTAATTGACGGACGTTAATTATTATAGGACAGGAATTATTTTGTTTTCGTTTTTGAACTTACAAACCAAGCTCAATTGCCCTGAGCTTTAAATTAATTAGGAGTAACCGCACTCCAGAACATGCACTTCTATGGATTACACAAGCAAACTTAATTGACAATGTTCATGATTTATCAACAGCAAGAGAGCTAATTGACTTCATTATAAAACTATTTAAAACTGGTACTTGTTTAAACTGGTCCTCCATAATAGTACCAACTTAATAAAAGCGCTTGCTTACAAACAACAACAATCATAAATCAATTCTCAAATCATGTCTCTATTACTGTCATATATTTTCACACTATTAGTGTCGCTTGCCCTTATCAACGCAACTCAACCCTCTTGCAATCTACTCAACGGAGACGATATAGGAGGGTTCTACAACGAAACCCTTCAAAAATGCATTCTTTCACTCGGCCATTATGCACCTAAAGAACATTTCATCAAGAATGGGTTCGGTTGCCCTAGAGGTTCCTTCAAGATCTTCTTCAATAACTTGGCAATGTGTATCTGTAGTGCACCTCTAATGAAATCTTGTGACTCTCGTCATTGCATCAGAGGGAAGATAGTGGGGGAATCATGCGATGACATGCAATTATGCGACAACTATTTTGGCTTCACTTGCTCCGATGGCAAATGTACTTGTAACGGAACATGGGAGGGGGGCTTTTTGCAGCAACCCTGAAGGGTGTCGGTTCAGGTCAAATTCAAATTATGACCCAATTAGTGGCAAATGTTTTCCAGTAAGTGGAACAAAGTGCACAAATAGCGGCGAGTGCGGCGCAAACGCAAAATGCGTCTCGAATGACCCATTTCCTTGGTCAACTTGCAAGTGTCTTCCGGGCTCTATATCAGTGTTTACGGGCTGTGAACTGCGGAAAACTATTGGTCAACAGTGTTCTGAGCAGACTGGAAGTACTCTGTGCGACCAAAGCGCAGGACTAAGCTGCAGTCATGGAACCTGCAGCTGCAGGGCCCCCAGCACTTGGGACAGCCGAAGCGAAATGTGCCGACGTCCAGTAGGGATGCCTTGCACATACGATGACACGGACCACCTATGCGGATCGAAGTCATATTGCAATAATACTGGAATTTGTACATGCTATGGTAGATATGAGGCAAGGGATGGCTTCTGTTATGGGGCTAACACGGCCACATGCGAGAAGACATCTGATTGTACTGCAAGTCTCGTATGTGTTGATGAAATTTGCGTATCCGCTCATACGACATCATAAATTTACAATGATGAAAAAATGTGCCTTGGAGAAATAGGGCTTATGCGAGTAATGTGTAATGTTTAATAAATTTTACGTCTTCGAACTCGTGTACATGAGTACAATATAGAGTGTGAGGTGAGATATTTTAGTGGGAAATATTTGAATCCATATTAGTACAATTTAATGCTGTAGAAAAAGTCGTTCTAAATACACTGAAATTTTCATCACAAGTTTTTGCATACACAATGTTGTTGGCACGGTCATTTGAAGATATTAGGCATTTTAAAGTATAAAGGTAATATTGATAGATAATTGAAATCAAATAGCATCTATAAAAGCACACTTTTGAAAATTATTCCACGCGATGTTAACCATGTACAGTACTTGTACATTTATAGATTACTAGCGTCTGTCTAGCTCGGGTGCATCTTTCCATTATTAACATTATTTTACTGAATAATTTTTGAACTAATGTGACCTCACCGTTTATTTTAAACACTTTCCTTTCGATTTTAATAGTACTCAATTGGACTTATGCTATCTTTAGCTATTTATTTTTACTCTCGTATGTTGATCTGGGCGTGCCTTACATCAATACTATTAAAAAAATAGAGCCAAAATTAAAAAAAAATGTATTGAAATTAAAATTAAAATAGTTTAAAATAAATCAGTTGCAATAAATTTCTTACTCTCCCTAGATCACTAATATTTGAGTTTGTCCCTCTATGAGTGGGACGCTGTTTTTAAACCGAGACTACTGTAATTGAAAAAAAAATGTTTAAGAACTTGTGGTTAGCAGGGGCCAGTTCCTAATTAGTTCCACTTCCACAACTTTAAATTGGAGGCTAGAAGTGAACTAATTAAGTTCAACTTTTAGTTAAAGTTTTTAGCCACTTTTCAAAATTAGCAACAACCAAATGCAGGCGCTCATATTCAAACAACAACAATATATAATTTAATATATATAATATATTAATAATATATAATTAATTCTCTGACCATGGTTCCTGTTTATATTTTTACACTTCTGTTGGCCCTTGCCCTAACTACGCAAGCAACTACGCAAGCAGCAATAAGCAACGCATCAGATCGATCCAGCATTTTACCCAATGGAGATATAGTAGAAGGGATCTACGACGTAACCCTTCAAAAATGCATTCTGTCACTTGGTTATTTTGCACCTAAGGAAGATTACATTAAGGAAGGTTTTGGGTGCCCTGGAGGTGCCTTCACGCTCTTCCTCAATAATATGGCAGTCTGCATCTGTATTGCGCCACTAATGACGTCTTACGACCACCGACAGTGCATCCGAGGAAAAATGGCAGGAGAGTCATGTGATGACAAGAATAAGTGCGACGAGTATTCTGGCTTGACTTGCACTGATGGCTTATGTGTATGCAACGGCACTTGGGAGGGGGCCCTTTGTAGCAACATTCAAGGATGTGAGTTTAGGTCAAATTCATACTACGACAAAGTCAGTGGCACATGTCTTCCAAGAAGTGGCACGCGGTGTACGAGCAGCAGTGATTGCGGCCCACATGCAAAGTGCGTTTCTAAGGGCCTGTTCCCTTGGCTCAGCTGTAAGTGCCTCCCGGGCTACGCATCGGCGTCCACTGGATGTGAACTAGCAAGAACAATCGGTCAGGAATGTTCTAATGAGCATGAAATGGCCCTTTGCGACGAAGGCTCAGGACTATCATGCAATGGCGGAATCTGCAGTTGCTGGGCACCCAGCACATGGGATAACCGAGCTAGAATGTGCCGACGTCCGGTCGCAGAAACCTGTATAAACTATGCTAATAGCGAATTTACCAAGGATCAATTGTGCGGATCTAACTCTTATTGCAATAGTGAAGGTATCTGCGCATGCCATGAGTGTTAATTCTTGAATTAAAAAAAATGCTATAGGGGGTTACACGAGAAATGATCTGAATCCGATTATCTTAGAATCAGATTATTTTTGAGCGGATTATAATTTTTTCATGTGAAACTTCCGCTCATTTGATGTTTATCTTTGTTTAAACTTTGAATTAAACATTTAACAAGAACATTTGAAAATAGGTTAGTAATGTTTGGCCTCGTGGCAAAGACTTCGTCCAAAACATCAAAGTAAGGACTCTCACGTATAATCCAACCTGTTTAAAAAATTGGAATTTAGAACTAGCCTATTTAAAGTGGACCACACTAATTTAGGGTCAGAGTGACATAAGTCGACTGTCATTACCGCTATCGAGGGTGGAGTCAACTAATGGATCCACGCCAAATCCACTGAAGTTCAGCTTCTCCCGTATTTCCGTGTACTGGTGAAGAAATCGTACAAAATCATTCTTCAGCTGAGTGTCATTGCATTGCAGGCCAATGACCCAACGCATCTTCCGTAGGAAGTGTAGCTTCTTGCCTTTATCCCAAATATTCTAACCAAAAAGTAGTTAATTAATTACACGACTAAACAATTCAATAGTTGACTAAAAGTGGTTGAGTAATTGTTTGAATGTAGACACTTTACCTTGTATGTGTCAAAGTTGGCCACCATGCATTCTGCCATGAGACTCTTATCATCATTGGACCACTTATAACTTTTAGCAGAAGCCTTAGTTGAAGATTTAGAGTTACCAATTGATCGAGTGACATTTTAGTCAATTAAATCAACTCTAAATTGAACTCGTTTGGTTGAATTTTGTTTTGGTGCAAAATGATCGGATTATTTGAGAAAAAAACCTCTTTGAAGAGGTTTATTTTTTGATCCGATTATAATCGTAGTGTGACGTTAACGCGTCTGCGCAGAGAGAAAAGAAAGAAAAGCGATTCTCAAAATAATCGCGATCATGGATTATAATCGCTCTCCGTGAAACACCCTTATGAAAACTTAAAAAGACATTTTACCAATTAAATTTGGTAACGTGGCGCATGATTCACATTTGGAAGATTTTTTGGCTCGAATAGAAATTGAGGTAGACTGGTAAGGAAGGAAGGCTAGTTATAAGAAATTTGCAAGTACGTTGCTTAAACAAACTACCGGAATATCCTTAGAGACAGCCTCAAGGCAATTGATAGTGCTCTAGAAGAAGTTGTAAAACATAATGGCTCATGGACCTTTCCAAATTTGGGGAAAATTGAACAAAGTTTTAGTAAAAGGCAAAGCTGGGCAGCTAATTGTTCAAGCAGTGGAAAATCGAAGGCGTCCTGAACCAATTGCGTTCGGCTCAAATGCAAAGTGTGTGTCTAAAGACTTGTTTCCTTGACTCAAGCTGTAAGTGCCTCCCGGACTACGCATTGGTGTCCATCTGGTGTTAACTAATGAGAACTATTGGTCAAGAGTGTTCTGACGAGTATGAAAGTGCCCTTTGCGACAAGGGCGTAAGACTATCATCCCAGTGCGAAATTTGCAGTTTCTGGCCCCAAGCGATTGGGATACCCGAAGTATAATGTGTCAACGGACGGTAAAGGAAGCCTGTATAATCTATGCGCATAAGGATTTTAACTTGAAACTATTGTGCAGATCGAAATCTTATTGCAATCGTGAAGATTTCTGCACATGCGACGTGCGTTAATGATTAAAAAAACTGGGCAAATGTATCATATTGTAACGGAACTTAAGTTCGCTCTGGAAATGAATTTAAATGCAAAAAACCATAATTAATTGAAGTGCCAAAATTTCTTGGGTTTAAAAGCAATTTTGAGAAAACATTAAGATTAAAACAAAGCACAAGCTGTATTTTTTTTGATCAAAGGCATAATTATCTCAATTTTGAACAAAAGCTGTAAGCCTATTTTGTGTAAAATAATAAAACATGCATCATGAACTAAATTTTTTATACCCCCGAGGCCATGCTTGATTGTCGGTGGCTCCATGTAGTAATTTTTAATTTTTTGAACTGAATACCGTAGCCTAAAGCTATTACAATTCTAATATGGTAATTACGATATTAAAAGTTTTGTATATAGCAACACCGTTTATCAGTCTTATGAATTGGCTGAAACCGATTCGCAAGAACACTATGCATAACCCGTCAACATGCAATTGCCTTCGGCACGAGTGCTCTCTTTTTAGTTGCATGCAAATTCTGCTTCTTATAATGCTAACTAAATTAACTAAACTAGCGACAATTTATTTCTGTGGATCATAGGACTCAATAAAAATAAAGTTAAGGTTTAGCAAGATGAAAACAAAAACCTGTTTTTACAGTCGCTATTAATACAATTTTCAAATTTAGAAATTAAAAAAAAATGAATCAAGGAACAGAAAATCCGAACTTGCTATCTTCTACACATATCCAAATCGAGATACTCGGCCTCAACACATTCATAGCAGCATACTCAGGATGCTACATAACACTATATTGTACCAATATATTACATCTAACACAAGTTGACGACCCAATTGAATTACGCACTGACGGTGGCAGATATCCTCACGACTACATATTTCCGATTCAGTTCATGGTGAGTCATTTACCATATTATTATCTGCGACTTGGATCCAAGTGTATCTTGAAAGTGCTAATATTTGACCACGTTTATTCTGAATGGAGGTATCACGGACATTTAGGTCATCCGATTCATATTCTTGTTTTCAAGCCGCCAAAATGGTTGAAATCAAATCCCGAACTGCAGTATATCCGCGATAATGAGACATTTCTTTTCAGGTTAATAGTGTTAGCATGATCTGCAGTAAATTTAGTGTAAGAAATGTATCTGACGTGGTATTGGCTGTAATTGAAAACATATACATAGCTTTGCCCAATGTTGTTGCACAAGTGGGTAAGTGCTCTCTATCGAGTTGTATGGAAGAGATTTCCAAAACTTTTTTGAATTTGACTCGTGGAGGAACCTTTAGCATTATAGAATCCACTTTTCAGCATCCAGTACTAGTAACAGATATAAAATCAAAGGAAAACATGCTTGCAATATGGGAGAAAAACAAAACGAGCTTACTATCTGGTGGGCTAAGGCGGTTTGCAGATAACTATTCCGCATTATACGCGAATCCATTTGTTCAAACTGGAACTGGGATAAATGTCATTGTTGCACTAATTTCCTTTGACAAGATGAATATTTGGTACAAAAATAGTACCTATCTACGACAATCTTTTGTTGAACTATCCGTCGAGCTTGAAAAAAATACTCGCGTGGTTAGTTTTGCTACAAAATCGTTCAATATCTTTCGATATAAGCACAGTTATATCATTACCGGTGAAAAATATGTTAGTTTTGTGACTTGTGACGGTGTGAGTCAGAACTTTAGCTTTTTGTTCTATGCTCAAACGTTTGATGACACAACTTGGTATTTAATTGTAGCTATCACAGTATGGATACCCTTACTTATCACGGCAGCATATCGTTTCAATGCGAAACTAAAATCTATCTCAAGTTTATCTGTTTTTACAGAACTGCTTTTCTACTCTTTTGGTATTGCGCTTGAAGTAGGCACCAACTTAGCAACAACGCTTAAAAGTTGCCCAAGGATATACTTGCTTGCGGTAAACTGGTTTGGTATTTGGGTGTTATTTAGTGTACCGCTAATTAACATATACAAAAGCATTGTGACTTCGGAATTGACTACAGACGCTTCCGTCACGTGGACCTGGTCCAACGTGTCGCAAATGGATGGTTTTGTATTTGTTACTAGTGAGCAGTTACAAGGTGAATTGTGGGGAACGCAGTGGTTCACTATATTAAAAGACATGCTTGTAAGTGACGTCTACAAAACGTTTTGGATTCCAAATATTGGCGCATGCGCTTGCCTTGATGACAAAACGTTTTTGTTTGCAGAAAGGTACTGTAGACAAACTCTTGCCGTGTACGAATTGTCTCCATCATTGCCTAGTACACTGGTGAAACAGCAATTGGCACAGATCGGTGTTAGCTTGTCAAAATTTCACATGAATGGTTCACAGCATTGTGATAATATACGGGTAGGAGCAAAATTTGCAGCGCTAAATGTGCTTAGATATAATGTAACTGACGTTAATGCGATAACTCTATGTCAACCGACACTTGCCATCCAATATAATTCCAATGCGACAAACCACAAACCAAATGCAACAAACCACAAACCATTTGCATTGTCTTTTAAGAATTCAATACTTTGGAACATACCACAAGTCGACTATGATCCGCAAAGTAGTGCAGAAACAAGGACGACAGAGTTTAAGAAAATTGAGGCTCATACGGACACTTGCAGTAAATCTGGCTACGTGGCGCAGGATTCACGTTTGGAAGAATTTTTGGCTCCAAAAGAAATAGAGGGGGATCATTCAGGGAAATTGGTTAATTATAAAAAAGGTACAAGTAAGTTGCTGAAGCAAATAACTGGAATATCTTTAGATGCAGGTCCATGGCAGTTGAGAGAGCTGTACAAAGGTCTGCAAAATGTAATGGCGCATGGAATATTTCACATATGGGCGAAATGGAACAAAATTTTATTAAAAAACGAAGCTGGCCAACTTATTGCTCAAGCAGAGGAAATTCGAAGACATCGGCTAATGGAACTGAAACCGTTGACGATGGTTTCCAACTTGTGGACGGGATTTCTTATACTATTTTTCGGCATTTCAGCATGTGTATGTGTGCTTATCTTGGAGACATTTGAAATGTACTTTACACAATTCAAAGGAGTTGTTTGGTTTCAACTTTACTTTATATTATCAAATACTAGCGAAAACCCAAGTTTTTCGGTTGTGATTTGAGGAAAGGGTCGGGGACAAGTATCGAATTGTTTCCGTATTTTGCTTTTCATAGAAATTAATTTTTGGGTATATTCAATGCCCATCTGTGAGGCGTGGCTAGGAAGAGAAGGTCTCAATCTCGAAAGAGAAACGGTATAATTACTTTAAGGAAGTTTTTGTGCAAGCGTTACGCACAGACAAAATCAATTTACTATAATGAATTAAAATTGTATTAAAAGTGATATTGTAAAATTCGATGTATGTTATGTTAACTAGGTTGAAGCATTCGCAAGTATGTCATAAATTTGAAGTAATTATATTTCCTGGAGTTAATTATGATAATAGATTTAAATTTTTTAGAATTGTTATTTTTTAGAAGCAAAATTTTTCCGTTCTTTAAAAATTTCGTAAATTTTTCAGATTTTTTAGAAAATCTGGAGACCAAACCCATATGGCACACTTTTACACTGTACACAATTTTATGATCACAGCATCTTGATACGTATGAAATAGAGTTTTATGTCTACAAACAAGTATCGAGTAGCGTTCTCATTCTTGACAGAAATAGCATTTGGTTTCTTTGTGCAACATTGTGGCTGTTTAGGTCCCAGACCCAGAGAAGTCCAACGGAAGAGAGAAGTTCACGCATCTGAGTACACCAGTTCTCTGTATCGGATTTAGATTGAGC
>VYYI01002678.1:0-14181 GCA_021029175.1 Bilobella aurantiaca | reverse complement strand
ATTTGAAGACAACTTAGCTAGGTAATTGAGATGAGGGACAGACAGAATGAAGTAGGTGCTGCTCACGTGTAGGCAGCTTACAAGTAGAAGTAGCAGTAGTAACGGTTCGTTTCAGGTAGTCAACAGGGATCAGGGGTTTTGAACATGGAAACTATCATTATTGATGGAAGCGCTTTTAGTTGAGGAAAGGTTGGTTGGCTGGTTGACTGGTTGGCTTATGTGGCCATTATGAGTTATTGGACCCGTCCTGATAATGGTTCTCATCTCACATGGTAGATGATGATGAATAGAGATGGATAAGATTTACTTGATGATGGAACTAAGTGTGTGTGTGCGTGTGATCAGTCACAGAGGGAATGAATGATGTTCCAGAAATTGAGATTCGCGGGCGCGTGTCCTGGTCTTGTGGGATCTGTTTGGGTGGATTCAGAGCAGCAGCAGCAACTGGAGCAGCAGCGGATGGAGCATCCGGAGAGTATCCCAAGCATGTGGGTTATTTTCTCATGGCCGCAATGGATACACACGCATATATGTATATTCATGTTCTTGAATGCGTTGTCCTTGAAACTCTGAAGTGGTTGAACTGATTGGAAGCATCATCCTCATCATCATCGGTTCGGTGATTGGTTGGTGACGGTGATAGCTCGTTCATAAGTGAGAGTGAATGTGCGGAGAAAGCTGTTTGTTTCAGCATACTTCATGTGAAAAGGAAGAGCATAGTGAGGAAGCCGTGTTTTTGGGAGTTAAAACATTCCCGCGGATCCACGACAAGGTGAGTTGAAGGCTGGCTGAATGAAGGATGAATGTGCGGAGGTGCGCGGCCATACTTGGAAACGGTAGGCGGAGAAGCGGTCGTTTCTAGCGGGAACTGCCGTTGATTGCACGGGGACAATGAAAGGCCGGGCAGCAGCATCAACATCATCATCATGTTGTCTCTGGGCCTTCCAGGTTGGAGTCAGGTTAGATCAGGTCAGGATAGGATAGCAGGGGCGTCCGCTTCATCGGCTGCATCATCTTGAGTGATCGGATTTCCAGTCCTGCATCGGCCCAATGGCCAGTTCGATGTGGAAATTCTTTGGGTTGTCCTCTTGGTTACGGTGGATGATTATGATGATGACAACGATGCGCTGGAGGTGCAGATAGGCACGACAGACACCATCTTGTGCTCGTTGGGTTTTTGGGAAGGAGGGGAGAAGTGGAGAGAGAGTTACTACTACTACTACTACACACGTTGGTTAAGCAATGGAAATTACGGGTGCTGCAGGTACGACCCCGCAGAATAGCTATGGCGCAAACTGGAACTACACAATGGGTCAGAACGGTCAGAGCGGACAGGGCGGCGGCGGAACGACCCCTCAAGGAGCGGCGGACATGTACGGTCGTCAGGGAACGACGCCGACAGCTGGGCCGGGAGCCACGGGTGCCCCGGCACCCCAAAAGCCTCCTGCTTCTAATTATCCTTACTCCACTCCCCAGCCACAATATGGCTCATCGGGCTACACCCAACAACCTCAAGACACGGCCACGGGTGCCTATGGACCATCTCGTGCTTACGGTCAGACTCTAAGTCTCACATCATGATCCAAAACCTGCCCATGACAACAGCCTATCCTCCCCCCTCCCCCTTTCCCCTCGTGTCATCACCAGCATCATCATCATCTTCGTCATGAGCGGATGAGCGGCCTCCCGTTTCACCTTCCTCCGGTCTCACCACCACCATCCTCTCTGTCTATGTGACTTGCTACTGTTTTTTGATGGTTTGGTTTTTTTTCTCACAAGAAAAAGCGACTTTTTTTATTTTTACGGGAAAGGGAAAAGAAGATATATACGTTTTTTTGAAAGAAAATTGTATTGTAAAATATATTTGGTTGTCACAGTTTGCCATATATTATTACTATTATTATTGCTTTTTTCCTCGGTCGGTCAGTCGTCTAGTTTTTTAAAAATAATTATTATTATCATTATGATGATGATTACTATTACTACTACAACTACCATAATTTTTTTCATGAAAAAGTGAAATGATTCTGACGCACGAGTTCGTTTCATTGTGGTTTTCTTTTCTATTTTATTATATTTTTTTGTTGCCGTTCGTTCCTGTTGCTGTTGCTCAGACCTGTTTATCTCTTTTTTTGATTTCTTTTTGTTTTTGTTCTTGTCTTAAAAGAATTTGGATTGAGATGAGAATGAACGGAAGAGCGAGAAAGGAAGTTAGAACTGTTTTTTTTTCTATTTTTTGATATTGACTTGACTACGATCGTGGCTTGTCTGTCCTCCTGTACATTATTGGGTTGGGCTGTCGGGTTATGATTTGATGAGATGTTTAAATTGTGCGGTGACTTTGTGTGAGAGCGACAAAATTGCGACTCAGCGACATCAAAATCAAGTATTCTCCTCCTGATTACATAATATGTTGAGCAAGTCCTTCCGTACTCACTCACTACTGTCCTTGGAAGCCCTTAAAATCCGTGTATTCTTCTTCATCTGGGCGATTCAGTCTCGGAGCAATTGTGCTGTAATTTTTTTTAGGATTCCTTAATTTTATATTTTACAAACAAAAAATTCAAAATTTCCAAATTACTAAGTTCTTTTTTTCATCTTGTCGGGGTGTAGTTGGTGGTAGTAGTTTTCGCTCGCCCTGCTGCTCTGCGGCTGCTCCTGCTATCCAGGTTGTGTTTCCTCTGTGCTGTCGCTCTGCCTTGCTCCTCATCCTTTTCTGTCTTTGTTTTGCTTATTTCCGAATCGTACAAGTTAACGAATTAGTAGTAGTGGTAGCAGTAGACGTAGTAGTAGAACTAACCAACAGCTTAGTAGCGGACATGCCCCGTATGTGTAAGTTGATTTGTATGTATTGCTATACTGCTGTGGATTCGAGTGGAAGGTCAGTACTTGTATGAGTGTACGTATGTTTGTACTTGTACGTTGTACTTGTTCCGGACTAGCATAGGCTATATATTCTATAGGGGTCATCGCAAAACCCAGCTCTAGCGCCATGTGTGGATGATAGTGTACGCAGGAGGATGCGCCGTGGTCAGGATTTTTTAGCATTGACAGAGTGATAAAGAGGGAAGAAAACGCGATGTGACGATGATTGGAAGCTATGTAGGAAATAAATGGATGCTTCCAGGATTCAAAGATGGTCTGTCCACACCATGGGATTATTAGTGTACGGTGCGGAGAGGTGATAGCGCGCAGTGTAGCAGTACAGTTTCAATTCTCGTCTCTCTGTGCGCATAAACAGGATAGGAAGTGGGTAGGGGTTAATCGCGATAGAACTTTTACGGCGATGGATGAGGCGAGGTGTAATTGAATCGTACGTATGCATTAGCGACAGCTTGGCTTTCATGAATTCTTTTGTTTTCCAGTCCTTATGGTTTTGTTCTGTGGTTTTTTATTCCTTTGAAGCTATTGGCTGCTTTATAAATATGGTCACTTGTTGCTTGTAGCCTGGAGCTCTACTCTGAGTTAGGTGGACTGTTCCGATGGCGCTTGCTCAGTAGTAGTAGCAGCAGCAGCAGCAGTAGCAGTGGTTGCTAGACGAAAGAGCGGCGGGAGTGGCGGCGGTAATATACTTCAAAGTTTTAACGTAACCGGGTTAGGAGTCGGAGGTGGGAGGACGATTGTTGCATGCCAAACAGCGAGTTGGCGCATAGCAGAGAGCAAGCGTTATTATTATAACTAATAATAATAATAATAAATGTAAAACGGGTAGAAGGTGGAAGCTGGGGCCGGCTAGGAGCAGAACTATTATACACAATCATGTATGCTGTACATACCTACAAACATACTTGAGTTGGTGCGATTGGTATTACTATTATTATTATCGTGTACTGACCGATGCGATGGCGTTTCCTTTGCGGTGTGGTTGTTGTGCAGTCATTTGGACGTATGTAATGGCGATAGTTGGTGGTGATGCGATGACACTGAACTTGCTACGCATTTGATTGATGAATATATTTATATATATGCATATGTGTGTATATATATTTATATACACATGAGCGTCTTGCGGACTCTGTTACTACTATCCTGACACACACGTAGTGGCAGTTTGACCTGTTGATAATTTCCCCGTTGTTCTTGTTGTTGTTGTAGCCGCGCTAATTACTGATCAGCCAATTTGGAGCCCTGATTTCTTTTTTACAATTTGAATTTACCACATTTTTATTATCATTATTATTATAATTATGATATCAATTTCGCTGGAGCTTGTGCAGCGCCGGTTTGGCTCAGTAGTATATAGAGGTTGTTGTAATCTCTTTTGTGTTATATATATATATATATACATGCATATATATGTATATCCGTTGACGTAGTGGTTTATTTTGTACGGCTGCATCTTTGAAAGCGTTGGTGGTGAATTTGTCCTTATATGGTTATATATAGAAATATATTTATCTTTTTCTCATTAGTTTTTGGAAATTTGTACGAATTTTAAATTTAAAAAAACGATTTAATCCTGGACGCTTGGCATCCGCTGTACTAACCAGGGTTTTTGTTGGTACAGGGACCGGAGCTGCAGCGGGTTACGGAACGGCGGAGGCGACGGCTGCTGGCAGTTATGGCGGACCTGGACCACAGCGTGGGGGGAGTTATTCGGCGCCTGGACAGGCATCCGGCTACCATCCTTACCGTCGCATGTAAAAAAATAGAAAGAAAAAAGAAGTACCAAAAAACATTCTGTCGACAGTACTACTACAACTACTACTACTATTACTACTATTGCAACTACTACCACTACCAGAACTGCGTCTACATAGCACGGTAACAACAACAAGTGTAACTTGAAAAAATAGAAAAATTACGACGACATCAATGTTAAAAATGTAACAAAATGCCAGCAACTATCGTAGAAGTGATGGGATTTACGAAGCCTTTAGAAGTCGTATTAGATGAAGAAGATAAACTCTCGGAAGGAGCCTCCGCTTTCAAAGAAGAGAAAGAAGAAAGAGAAGAAGGTGAAGAAACCTAACTACTACTACTACTTCTTGACTGGTCATTTGATGAAAATGTAATTTTAGGAAGCATGTCAATATACATATATAAATACAAAAAAACAGTGTAACAGTTGTGTAATCTTGGCGTCCCGCCAACTTCAAAGTTTAGGTAATTTGATGATGATGATGATGTGTGAGCAAATGCGATTTATTTCAAGTTTATATATGCTGGGAGTGGAAAAAATGTAGTAATCAACCGTGTAAGTCCTCATAAGCGTTTTTACACTGATATAAGAAGGAGAGAGAGGACAAAGAGGACAATGTAGGAGGGGATGGTTTATTCTTCTGTAAGCACGAAGAAACTACGTTTGAAATGTAATAGTATTGTGAGTGTAAATCTTGTTGTCTCCTCGCAGTACATGTATAATAGTTGAGGGTCATCGGTCATCTTTGTAGTAAAAGGTATGGAATCAAGTTGGGTGAGGGACGTATACGTGTGGATATAATTGATGATGATGATGGAAGGATATAATGGAAGAGAGAATAAAGGTTCTTAAGATGATAGACACGTGGTTATGATGCATGTTGGATAATTGTAGTGAAATCACAAGTAATTTAGCACTTTGCATGTTTAAACTTTACGGCAAATGTACAGATTAAATTCTGCTAAATATAATAATAATAATATGGTAAAGTAATGGTAACAACTTAGGAGTTTGTTTTTTTTGTAGAGGTAAGAAAAAAAGTCCACCTCTTTGCCTGCGTACGTACGTCACACAGGAATGGTAATTATTATAACAACTGTTACTGTACTGTTACATCTAAACAAATACGATACAACTTACGCTAAATATATAATTCTAACGAAGATGATGACATGTTCAAAGGAAGCTGAAGTTAATTATGACCGTCGGAGAAGAAATGGTAATTATTATTATTAATTTTTATGTAGGATTTGTCCACACACATACATCTATAGCGTACTTGACGACAACCTGCCTGCATAAATAGGGGAAATTATAACTGATACGGATAAATACATTGGTAATTATTAATGATGAGTGTTATGGTAAACTTAATCATGTCATAAATTATTATTATTGTAACGTTTATTGCTACTACTACTACTTCGAGAACAGAAAACATATTTTGTCTCATTTTTTTGACTGCAAATGTAAATATTTTAAAGGACACGTCGTTAACGTACGTTGTTTCTCTATACATACATATAATCACACAAAGGAAACACTAATTATGGTAAGGAGCCATTACTACTAATCTTATTACTACTACTACTACTACATACTACTGCTACAATTATTATTATATAATTATTACTATTACTAAACTACAACGCGTATAAATCGTAGAGACTATACACCGCGAAGGGAATTATTATATCCCCGTCTTTGTTCCGTTTTCATACATATGAACCCCCGTTGAGTAATAATAATTACTATTGCATAGATACAGGGAGAAGAGAGGGAATATGTTGGTTATTATACAAAACCTCATAGAAATACCGTGTTGTACATTTACTTTTCACACTTTTATGCTACTTTGTATTATAAAATCATCGTTCGTTGCTGTGAGACCGACATCAACAAAATAACAACAACTGGAAGTCATCAGTGTGCGTGGGTTGGAGAGTATTTCAAAAAAAAAGAAATCATGGTTTTTCAATGACATTGACCTTATGATGAAGTTATCAAATGAATAAACAAAAAACAAACTTACCCACTGTTGTTGCTGTTGTGGTTGCTCCAGAAGTTCATTATGATCTGAGCCGGCAGCTATCAGAATATTCAGGGATCATGCAGAATTTTAGGGACGACATTGGACT
The DNA here is from genome assembly GCA_021029175.1 of Bilobella aurantiaca. Lineage (NCBI taxonomy): Eukaryota > Metazoa > Arthropoda > Collembola > Poduromorpha > Neanuridae > Bilobella > Bilobella aurantiaca. Next base: position 7,401 of record VYYI01002678.1, on the reverse strand, counting down.
GAGGGCCTGACTGAGACATGATGAGGGCTTTGGCTAAATGAAGGAGGTTGCCCACCCAGTTTTGTCCCCAGTAGAATAATGGAAATCATCTTTGTAATATGTTTATCAAGTTCATCGCCTCTACCCATCAGGTGTCAACATGGTGCCGTAGGTAATTACTGATGCAGGGGAAGAAAATGAACCGCAGGCAATTTGAAAAAGTCAAATCAAGTTTTATTTCCACAACTTTCGCACCTTTAACAGCTTTACGAGGCATAAATTAACATGTAACTTCCGACATATCTTATGACTGATATGTCGACGTTCACGCTGTCTGCAATTCGGTGGATATTACTTCAGTTATCTTACAGTAATATAGTACAAGAGGAATGTCCTGATGGAAATAGACAAATATATTTATAATAATAATAATACATAAGGTAGATGCAGCAGTTCAGAGTAATGACTGGCCACCAGCATATGAACAGTCACTACATCATCGTCTACACTGCCTTGACTCTTAGCGATATTATTGCTAGCCTTCCATTTCAAACAACAATGCGTCATTTAATCATATACCCAACTCGTACGTTGTCACACACATCAATATCGCTATATAGAAGTAGAATGTCTCTCCCTTCCGCCACTCTTGCTCCTGCCATCGTCTCATTTTTTTATAGTTTCGTAAGTATTCGCATAGTGTTTAACAGTTGTTCCTCTATCTTTTTACAAATATCGAAAATGGAAGTACGGTAACTTTACGTAGTAATTAGTAGGTGTGTTCATCATCACAATATTATTCTGGCAACGGGTACTTCTTTTGAGAGGAAGTCTCGGAGGTGCAACTTCCCCACAATTTTCAATGCCCAATCCTATTATGTATAGCCTGGAAGAATTTCATCAAAACTTATTCGTAATATACAGAGTTGTAGCGTTTAATGGCTGGCCGCTTAAAATAAAATTGCTGGTTAAACTGTGTCATGATTAAATATTGAATTCAATAAGTACAAAAAAAATATGTATAAAAGGTTGTTGTTAGCCTTAAAGCTGAGTACATTTGAAAAGGAGAATTTCAAATTCAGATCCATTAACTTTAAAAGATAAAACTGACCAGTTGAAAATTTTGAACTCATACAGTTGTACAAGTTGCCGAAGCAAGCAATCACGAACACCGACGTACATTTTGATTTCACAACATACAAACTACAGTGACGTAACACTATACGATATAACCAGCACACATTCTCACAGATACTTTTATTTTCATACCTGATACACGTCAGGGCACCGTCCAAAGATGTACTGAGAGATACGAAAAACAGATGCTATATTTATTATCGTAATACTTAATCATCCTTTCCTTACAAACTGCGGTCTTTTCCTCGCTGCGGAAGGGAATGAATGGATGAACATAAATGAATTTTTAGAAGAAATCATCATCTCTGCCAAGAGGTAGTTTTTTCTTAAATCTACTCCTAAGTCCGAAAAACTTATGGTAGCGACATGACTCGCAGCATCGGAATTGATATCGCGCCTGGTGACACAAGTTATAGTTACGTATTGCAGAACAGTGACGACTCCGGTCCTTGCAACCGTCCGCTGAAAAGTCCACAACAAAAACAAAATATTCAGTTTTTGAAATTTCCCTTTCCCCACTCGTACTGAAACTGTGAGATTGAGCCGTAATGCCAGGTTCCGGAATTTCGTTCACAGGGTCTTCTTAAAATTTGTTAATTAAAAAATTAACGATAAATGCGTTATTATTGATATACTGAGAGTACTAATATCCTCCTCCTTCTGAGATTCACATGTAATATACAAGGTATACACATTTATATTATAGGTTACAGGAGTGGAGATGGCACACCTTCATCTACAAGAGGAGCGGAGAAAGCTCCGTTGGCGGGAGAAATTTGTTTTTGAATTTATTTTTCAAAAAATTGACATCATCATCGTAACATGCCAAACAAATATCAACTGGGAAGAATTTGTTCGTCTCCTATCACCTCATCCGTTCCCTCCTCATTCCTGCGCTCCCCGTCGACATAATCAATAATAATAATAATAGTAATACTTTTACTCCTATAACTAGTAATTAACCCTACCACTCTGCTTACATTTACTCCGTTTAATCATGGTAAATTCATTACTAGTACAGCTTAAATTAGATTGATGATGATGACGACGGTGATTACGTTTTAAACAGGGTGGTCCCCGGCAGGCTTTCCTCACCACGGGGCGTGGTAACGAGCGGCATGCGTTTCCAGCCGGCCCAAAACTCCCGTTCCAAACACATTTCAAAATCCGCAACTTGAGTCCGACGGAGTTACACCGGGATTTGCACTAGAAATAAAGGGATGAGTGTTTGAGGACCATACACACACACGTACACATGCACTGAAACAAATACGTGAATGGATTGCCCCGTTGTGATTCGTTTTTCTCCTACCCACCCCTATCATTTATTAATAAAAACGGACTGGTTTGGACGCACTGTGCGCACAAACTTACCGGACTCCAGGGCTCTGTGTGCCAAATCCCTTGGCACAAGTTATTGTAGCACTCTTGTTCATCCTCAGGTCTCCTCGTATGGTTGCAGTATGCCCCCACAGTGGCCGTCCCGTTAAGAAAGCGGCACATGACCTCCCTGTGCTGCATTGCTGAAAGTTTGGCCCAGACAAGAAGAGAGCATGTGGGATCAAATGGGATACGAAGAACCCTTTCCACGTAATACTTTCAATAAGGTCGGCATTGCTCATCGTACGTTATACATATGCGACCACTTACATGTGTTCCACGTGAAGCATCGGGACTCGGAGCAGTTGCCCCAGCTTCCCAATCTCCACTCCGCTCTTAAGGAGTTGGCAGGAGGATCCTCTTCAGGAGTACTCTCATAATTATTATCATCATTACTCGGGCTTCTATTGGCACAATTTCCTCTCTTTTTATTAATCCTCATATCGGAGTAGCTCGTCTCCTCCTCCTCATCATCTCCCGTATCATCACTGCTCGGCACACAATTTTCGTCCACCACCACCTCCGCCACTGTCCCTCCATCTCCATCCTCTTCATCGTAGCTCCAATGTTTGGATGCTCCATCGAACAAATATTCATCATCATGATAAACATCCCGCCGGCTCTCGTCCAGCAGCAGGTTGTTCTCCTCTTCCTCCAACCCACCATCTTTTTCCAGGTCTAAAGTTACTAGTTTTTTCAATGGCCAGATCACCTAAAATATCCAAGATTATCATTATAAATATAACAAAAGAACAACAAGAAACACACTCACCCACCAACTCAAACAATCCCGAGCAATTACCATGCATCAATAATATATCCGACTCCATGCCTTATTTTCTATGCATATATATATATATATATATATATATATACAAACTTCCGTAATAGAAAAGCTAGCGAAAATATTGTTGAAAAAGCAGAAGCTCCAGCGCTTCGGAGAAACTTATAGGGAGCCTGCGGGCGGGGGAACTGGAAGTTGAGATTATAGAACAATTGGGGCAGAGCCTTGGAAATCATGACGGTGGAGATGAACCAGCATGAACATCTCTCGCCGCAAGGAAAGAGTTACCCCACAACAAAATCTTCATCATCATCATCATGCTTTTGACAATCTCAGCAGAACAGCCGCTCATCCCCCAGGAGCAGGGCCAGTATGTACGTGTCTAAGTGAGTGTGTGGGTGTGTTAACATAATCAGTGAACCTTGAGCGCCGAAAGTCCTGTACCGGATGAGCCTCGTTCTTCCATGGTAGTGGGATACTCTCTCCGGAGGGGGATGGAAAATCCATAGTGCGGATTTGCCTAATACTACTACAACAGGGGATATGAGGAAAGTGCACGTAAGTGAAGGGAGGATTCTAACAGTAGTAGCAGGGAAATTCACGCATGTAAGGCTACGATAATCAGCGCTCTCAAGTGTAAATCATGTTCCTCCCAGCCAAGAAATTCCGGGAGGATTCAGTGGACTGGAAAACGAGCACTTTGAAAAACTAAAGTTCCGCCCGACCTTGCTACAATTAAGGCTGACTCTGTGTGTACAGTCCAGCCGCTACTGCACTTGGCCACATATTCACCCCGTAAGAAGCTACAGTAGTGGAACTGCCATGCAATATAAATTACACCACATATGGCATGCTCACAATCTTACCCATATCAGATTAGTGAAATCAATGAAGAGATTAAAGATCTCAGGCTGAGCCCTTGCACATGAGGATGGAATTTGGTAAATATTTTTATGGCTATTAGTTGTAGACGGCTCTAAGTCATCTGACATGGGAACAGGGACGACGGGCTATCACCGTTGGATGTTCCGGAAGAAAAAGCAGCAGGAAATAGACAATGCGAAATCCGATAGGAATCATCATCATAGAGTTCCACTCCATTTTTTTTAGGACTCTTCCGTTTTTGGACCATTGAAAGAGTATTAGTCCGAGTTTTGAGAGCAATGTATACATACCTGCTGGTCGGCAAAGAGGTGCGGTTCCCCGCCACGCTCCAACTGGGCCCGGCTACTTGTCCCACTTATCCCTTCCCTCTGTCGAACGTCTGGCGAGGGTACTTCAGCCAAACTTTGTCGATTCGTCGAAGTTCTCCGTCCACCATCGCTGCCACCGCCACCGCCACTGCCGCCGCCTCTCCCTCGGCTCACTTCCACCGGCCCTGTTAAACAACTCGGTCATTTGTAATAATTGAACATTTACGGAGTGACAGAGAGTTGTTGACAAAGTTTCTGCCAACCCTTACCAGTGTATGGTTGGACGTAAAGGGTCAAGTTGGACAAAGGCCTGTCATTCACTGGAAAACAAAATTATTCTTCATTACTCCCCCTATTTCTCTGGATTTCATACACAGATATCCCCGTGGAGCAACAACCTATACGGTCAATAAGTCTGATCAGCGGGAGAGAGAGAGAGCGGGAGACAGGGTGAAAAATGAGCTAGTTTACACCAAAGGTGACCAAAGTCCATTTCATTCCCTTTCCAAGATCCCCTTCACATGTAGTACTTTATTAAATAGAAGGATTCTTTACAGTTGGAATTCATTATTAGGAAGGATCCATCACCCAGGACCATTCCGACGAGGATGAATTGAGGGAGAGAGGCAGCAAAAGGCTACTGGATTTGATGGCCATCCTTGCGGCTCCCATTATAAATGGCCTGCTAACAAGTGAATCGGCTGGGAGCCAAAATTGTTTATTCCACGAGTTGTAGAAGCAGTAGGTCCTTTGAAATGTAAAGCCCTGGAAGTGACAGTTTCAAGTGAATGGGAGGAAGAGGCGGGGGATGAGGATATGCGGCTCGTATCCCTTCCCAAGTCGTGAGAGAGCCAAGTCACACTGCCACTTATCAGCCACCAATATGATGGTAGTTTGAGGAGTAAACAAGCTCATTATAATAACACAAGTTTAGCCCATTGAGACGATCTCAAATGGGATCTTCATCCTAGGAAGAATGAAAGTGCGTCTGTACAGAGGGGACTTTCTATTGGGAATGACAGTACGAAACTGGATCCATTAAATCCAGTAATAACACTATGGGCGAACGGCCTCGAAGGCCACAAAAACTCATGTGGGCGGATGTTGGTTGGCCCAAGGACCGCTTTACTCTGTAGCCCTTGTGCATGCGGTGGCTTACGTGAACAAGTGTAAATTCCGCTGTCAGTGAACGTAGCATTCTTGATCCGCAATGTCCCGCTCTTCGGCATCACTTCCACCTTGTTGGGCTGGATGTGGACGTAGTGGTGGTCCTTCATCCAGACGATCCGCGTCGGATCAATGGCCGACTTCCTTGAGGCAGGACAGCGGAGCTTGAGTGACACTCCCTGGAACACGGTCGCCTGCCCTTTGTTCAAACTCAGTGACAGTTTCTTCTTCCACTCCCGCTGCACAACCGTTGGCGGCGTCGGACTCGTCGTGGAGTCACTACTACCCGGCCCCGTTAGCTGCTTCGCCTCCTTTCGAAAGAAACATGGGGGAAATGAGGATGAAAATTCTCCTTATTCCACTACTTACGACCACATCCGCGCGCCAGAAGCAATAACACTTTTTTCTCCATTCAACCCGCATTATTCCCGCCCAGATTTCCACGCTCCTAATGCCGGTTTCTCTTACGATTGTGTGTATGTGTTTGAGTTTCTGTGGGTGTGTGTGTGTACGTCTGAGTATGAGTGAGTGTGCATGTGTGCGTGTGTGCGCGGGTATCAGTGAGTGTGAGAGCCTGTGTCTGTATGTAAGTGTGCATGTGTTCGTATGCGTGTGTGGTGGGGTGTGTGACTGTGGAGGACAGATAGGAGGAAGCTATCGACCGTTTTCGCACGAAATCCGCACGAGTCTTTTACGACTGGGTGCGTGTAACTGGAAGCTGGTAATAAGTGGGGTGATGCCGGGTCCGACCACCGCAACGGAAACAGCCCTCCTCTTAATGGCTTATTCAATACGGAAATTATTAGAGATGCAGATATACGCTCCCTCTAGCTTACTTCTGCCCCAAGACACTGCATGTCATATAAACCACCATCACGAACGGCCGATCATGAGCCTTTTCAAAGTGCTGAAGGCATGGATGAGTCGCTCCAAGCTACCCCCATGCAAGTCATTCTCATGCCGCCAATCATAAATCGGGGCCAGAAGGGCCCCCGGCTCATATACACCCGGCTCTCTCTTCCAGCCACACCATGGCCAACTTGTAGCCAAGAGGGAGCCGGCAGTAAAGGAAAGTTAAGCTTGGCTGAATTTGCAGACTTTGTGAGAAAGTGCACCTCTCTCTCCCTCTCTATTCAAGCACGGAAACTTTGAGCCGGGACCAAAACTTTCATCACGGATTATTATACTACAAGTTCAGCTCACTCAAAAGTTAGCTTTTTAACTCAAAAACAGGACGGAAAGTTTGAACTTAGCTTACTAGTAATACTGCTACCAATGAGCGCGAGAGACGGCGATGGTGGATGCATGTATCTTTAAGCCCGTCGGTACTATGGTGATGATGATGGTGGGGATGTTACCACTGCAAAACTCTACTCGCAATGCTCAAAGGGATTGAGGCCAATGGGGTGAGCATATACATGTTTGAGAATCAAATGTGAAAATCAAGCTCGTCGTGTGCGTCCCCTCCTCACAATAGTCACAAATATAACAAGAATACTAAACTTTCCCTTCGTCTTACTCAAAATTCTAGGCCTCCGGACACGTCCACTTTACTGCAAGCAAGTGATTGCACTGGGACAAATAATTGAATGGCCGAATCCTGAAGGTCACTGCACGGAACCGCCGCCGCCAGACTATCGTGCCTGCAACAAGAAACCATGCAACAGATCTAAAGTATGTAGGCGCCTCGTCCGACGCAATAAATTTAAGTTATGATAGACGAGATTCTAGACATCCGCCAATACCCCTTGAAATGCCTCT
>VYYI01002677.1:0-14181 GCA_021029175.1 Bilobella aurantiaca | reverse complement strand
CAAGTCTTTCAGTTTTAACTAAGTAAGAGCATTAATTGGTCCTGAACTTGTGCAGTGTGGCACAAATGTGTAAAAACGCATTGCGTCCCGTGTGGTGTACCAACTCCTTCTCCCACTAAAAACCGTGAACTCAAATTATCTTCATTTGAAGGACAAGCCCATCCTTAAATATGATAATTTTTTAATTTCTGGGCATTCCTGTTCTAGTTCTGCCTTGTTACCTTAACTTTAGTCTATAGTATATTAATTTTTTATTAATAACCATCATAACTTTTCGCTTTATGCAAAACTAGCAATAACCCGTAAAATCGATTTTTCGGTTTTTTGGTTTTCAGGATCATTTGGGGTCATTTCAATAAGGAGAGATGGTCTGGAGTCGCTTAGATCCTTGAAAACATCTTAACTAACATATTATACTGAAATAGCAAAAATCCGAAAAATCCAATTTTTCGGATTGGGGATCATTTGGTAGGTCGTCAAAATGAGTTAGAAAGGTATGACCCCTATGGCCCATTCTCAAACTTGGCCTTACCCTTGAACTCAACTACACAAAGCTGAAAAATGATTAGAAAAATGTTAACCGTTCGAGAGTTATCGCGCAACCAGAGGGACATACGGACGGACGGACAGAACATTCCCATAAAGTAGCTAATATGCTACTTAATAAAAAAAATCTCTTGAAATAATTCGCTTCAGCTATACAATTTGATCATTTGAGGAAACGCTGAGACACTTTCAGAGGGTACGTCAGCAGTATGAAAATTTCTAAACCAAATCCGCTTAAGCTTAAATTCTGTTAATTCTTAAATTGCCTGTGAAAAATATCATAAAAATTCTTAAAAATTTCACAATTTCAAAAATTTTGAAATAAATCTCTTCAGCTAAATTTTCCAAAACAATAATGTATTATGAGAAGTGAACATTTTTCCTTCAAATATAAACGAGCTAGGTAAGTTCATTGTACTAAACACTATGATTGTGGGTTCCATATTTCGCAAATGGACTTTTTATCTTTTTATTTTCAATCAAGTCAAAGTGCTCTACAGTAATTATTGCACAGACATTTTTATCTCCTGCAACTATATTGTACGTAATATCTTTTTGGCGCCGTATTTTCCAAAAGAGCATGTGGCGAAATTGAGGATTGCTCTGTGCCCGCTGCTTCAAGGTGGACGGTAGAAAGAAGAAACAGTGGAACACAATTGATATGGCGTTAAAAATCTCCAATATTAGGTTAAGTAGTTGTATTGCAACAGGAAGAACGTGCCGAGTATTCCAGTCTTTGGTTCTCAGTATGTCATCTGAACTACAAAATCTCCAACATAATTCTCCCCGCCCTCAGGTACATCATCAAAGTGGCTATAAAAATACGAAAAAAATACCATTTCTTTTTTTAAAGAAAACTACCCAATAAAGCCCGTCCTAGGACAGAATAATTTTAACTTTAATTTCATTGTCACCCATTCTTATGACGGTCTTCCTTTTTTTACTTGCGCAGCACTCCTTCGCTCCCTTGTTTCATTTTACATAAAAAATAATTCTCCGAAATAAATTCAAGACCAGATCAGATGGAGTCAAATGTTGAATGATATTGCTGGTTCATACAATGCAAGATCACATGATCAGATATAAATTGGACGGACGTACCAGGAATAGGCACTTAATCTCTGGACATGCTAATGTGAGGGGGAGTATGTGTGCAAGAGTTATTTTTTGAAATATCGAATGTACTGGATGCTTCACGTTAAGGGCTGTAGAGTTTGGATGTTTTATTAAAAGTGAAGGTTTTCTTAAACTTTGAATTGAGAAAGTACTCGAGGTGTGCTTTGTATTTGGGAACCCTTAATCTCGTGCACTTTCTCCTGAATCCTGAAGGGAAGCCCAGTTTCTGTATTTTTAAGTTTACCTCGAACGGTGACTGGATTCCGTTCGGAATAATATAATGCAGGACACGTCCAATATTATGAAGATGGAAAAGCATGATCTCTGGTCAGTCCTGTTTAGGGTTTACATTACCGATAATCATTACCGGTAATTACCGATAATGACCAGTAATTTTCAATACTTTAACCGTAAAAAATGTGATAATCTAATCAGAACAAGAACTTTGAACAATCGAATTCAAACCATTTCTGCATGTTGAAATTATATTTGAGTAAAATTTATATTGTCATTTATTGAAGATTTGCTTTTCTTTGGTTGCTTATCTTTGAGTCTACTAAAAACACCATAAAATATAAACAATATTATTATTTGCGTTCGATTAGAGTGTGAAACGTTTTATATTTTGTTTTAAAATTAGTCATGGCATAGCCATAGTACGTATTTTCATAGTACGTGTTGCATATATTTTGTTGAATATAATTACATCATCAAAAATAGTATTTAAAAACAAGTATTTTCTTTCAGTTCAATTAAATAATTAAAGCTTATTTTATTAGAAACTTTAAATAGGAAAAATATATTAAACTTATTTTTATTCTCAATGTTTAACAATTAAACCCTTGTTCATTGTTGTTGACCTTGCTCCAGTAGGAAGTTATAGAATACTGGAGTATACTGTATTTGCGTATCACAGTTTATTTCATACTAGGGATGAGCACGTTTCGTGAAAAAAAAATTCCGAATTTTTATGGTAAAAGTTTTAGCAAAATGTTAATTTAAATAATAAAATTTTGATTTTAATACTTGATTTAATATTAATTTGTAATTATAAATCATAAACATAGAACATAAAGATAAACGTTTTTTAACGTATCGTGTATTATATGCGCGAGAGTTCGAAGCCATATTCCCGCACTGGTAGATTTTTCTACCGTTTCTGTTTTGTTTCCGTTTCCAAGAAAATCTTCGTTTCGTTTCCGTTTCCAGGTTATTAGCTTCGTTTCCGTTTCCTTGAGGAAACAAAACGAAAAAGCTAATTCGTAATTCATACCGTTACCGGGTGACCGGTTATGAAATCAAAAAATTCCCGGTAGTTTGGCATTTCCGGAAATTTACCGGAATTCAAACCCTACTCCTGATTCATCTCTCACTTCCTTCTGCCTGATAGAGATGTTGTCCAACTACAGACTGAGACTTCCGCATTCCTTGATTACAGAATTTAATCCACTCTGGAAGGCATAAACTTTCATCTCGCAGCAACCCTTCACTAATTTATCAAAATACTATTTTTCAACAATTAGAAATATACAGTACAGGTACCCAGTGGGACTCATCTTAACCAGAGTCCATTTTTTAAGCACAACTCGCAATCAATCTTCAAAGAATTTAATACTAGCAAAACTGGATTATGCTTTTCTTGATTTTATAATATTGCAAAATTAAAATAATATTAATTTTAATTTGATTTTGTTTCGTGTGGGAGATCGAATGCAAAATTCAAACATCGGAAAGAATTAAAGCTCTCATTACAATAACAACTATTGGTTATAAAATGGTGATAATTAATGAAGGTTTAATTTTTAGGCGTGATATAAATTTAATTATTTTTTTTTCACTACAAATTACCCAAGATTTGTATTAAAACTAGCGAAACAAACCTGTCCTAGAACAGGAGGAGAAGCACTCTTTTGTTCTTAATTCAATTTAAAAAAAGTAAAGACGATTCCCATTCTTGACACTATGTAAGGAGCAGGAGAGTTTTAGTATGATCAAGAAAAGGAAGGGCTCTGCTTGGAAGTCTTTCATCCTCGGCCCGTTGATTGGCACTGAAGAAGAAAATATTTTTATTGAATAAAATTAATATTCCTGGGAAATGCTTTAATGCAAATATATAAAGATATAAGCATTGAAAATTAAGATGTTCATGACAAATATTTCTAGTTTTTGACTTCGTTTTCATTATTCATTATATTGACCGCGTTCTGGAGCGGTGGACTACCCCCGGGTGATTGCTACTTGTTAATGGGCCTACTTTTCCTGGGTAAGCAAGGGTTTTACTGTAATAGATATTTTTAGTGACGGAGCTTGAAGACATTAGAGTGATGTTGATAAGCAAGCAGCGTCTTTGCAGCGTCTCCTAACTTATTCAAAAAGGAAATTGCATTTTCACCCTCCCTAAGTTCCAAAATATTCGGAAATGACTAGCGCGCTGGCAGTATGATTCGTTGTTTGATAAGAACCAAGTCTTTTGAAAGCTCTGGCGCAATCGCTGAAAACGCCAAGGGTGAATTCTAAGTATTCTGAATCAGTAGAAGCCATACATTGGAGTTAGTCAATCAGAAATAGGAACAAGTCGGGAAATTAAAAGAGTTTTGTTTTATTCTTGTGCTTCAGCACTCATTGTATTTTCATGCATTATTTACGCTTCAAGATCCAAATACAACCAAGTTGCTTAAATGTAGACCCGAAAAGGAGATATGGGAACCGGATGTGCTGTATGACTTTCAAATATCACTTGTATCTCACTCATAACTTTTTTATTTGGAGCGATACAATGGATGAGGTTCCTCTAGTAATTCCAATGTTGAGTAACTGTAAAAGAAATTGAGTAATATTTTAAAACGTTAAGGTATTTACTCCAAATAAGGATTAATCGTAACAATTAATTTTCCAAGGTAGAACCGTCTATTATGTCTAAGCCAAGACATTATTCAAACGTCCTTTGCTGCTAACTAACTTAAACGTATGAATTTCTTGATTAAAAATTGTCATTTGTTCGAGATGCATGGCACACCAAAAGGTTAAAGTGTGTACTCAGTGTCCCTTCTGGACAGCGGTCATGATCTTTCGACATGAGTTATGTTTAGGCAATAGACTAAAAATACAATCGGGGAGGGTTGACTAAAACATTAGAGTACATGAAAATAAGAAGCTAAGGCATTGTGACATTTCGCTCACACTATCCTCCAGAGTGTCAATTCTGGTGAAAAGGGGCCATGGATCATCCAGACTATAATAGCTTTTCGTTTTATGCAAAACTAGAGTTTGACCTTGAAAGGTCATTTTGAGGTCAAAGGGTCATTTCCGAGTGAAAGGAGGCTCTACAATCATCAAAACTATCATAACTTTTTGTTTCATGCAAAACTAGAGTTTGACTTTGAAAGGCCATTTTGAGGTCAAGGGGTCTCTTTGAGGGTCATTGGGGGGTTACAAATTATTGTCCTATACAAGTGTTGCTCCCATTTATAAGAGGAACAACTGTTGTTGGGGTCATTTTTCATGTTGTCATGGAATGATATCTCTTGACCTTAACTGTTGACCCCCAAGGAGGTCACTTCCGGTCAAACATAACATTTCAACTGCGCCGAAACCTTAGGAACACATCATCTCATCACAAACAGATTTGAGATATGTTCAGTGGTTCCTGATATACATGTGTGATTCGTACGGACAGACAAGTAGCTTGCAGCTTTGCTTCCGCTACTAATGAAGTCACTGAAATTCGCACACTAATGGCTTGACTATTGCAGACGGTCTTTCCCGAATGGCGCATCCAAACCTAACCTCTGAATATGTTGAACAAGTGAAGCGTTTTGATTAGAAAATTGCACACATTACTTAAGATATTGCTTGTGCAATACTAGCACTTAACTCTTTCATTCATTTGATTGTTTAGAGCACACGTTTAGCAAGATTCAATTATATTTCATCGTTTGAAAGTGAGAGCCTTTAAGGTTTCCCATCTTGAAGAAACTCTGCCAACTGGCCAGGGCATCCTCAGGCATGAGATAGCACTCAGCTGGTGTGGGACTTTTTATGTAAATTAAAGGGGTACTTACCCGTTTGGTGGTAACAATTTATCAACCGAGCTTTCTGTAGAATATGACCCTTGGTTGATTGATGAAAAATTTATTCTTTGATATTATTCAAAATTCAAAATTCAATCAACATGCTCGGTTGAAATTTGCTCTCTGTCTATGCTGAAGATTGGTGGGTATGCGTACGGTGGTTCTCAGCTTCTGCCTAGAAATGAGGCTCCTAGGTGGTCCATCCCACGTTCACTGCCCATCAGAAACCTAAATATAAGATCGATAGTCATTTCACTTTGAGATTTTGCTTTGTATGGGGCGGATTTGGTCTATTCTGGTGTCAGAATGTCATTTGTCAATACGAGGGCGGGTAATTATTACTTAGCACTACTGTCGCTAAGGGTCTCCACGAGATGCTGTTTGCGTCTCAAAAAAGCGAATGCTATTCCGAAAGGTTATAATGTGTTGAATCTGTCTCTTGCCTGTCATTCAGTGACTAATGAGCTCGGGTACTTCCAAGCCCTTCCATGTTACCATTAGTTGTGGAGCAGTAAGGAAGAGCTCCAGGGGTCTCTCTGCTCCATTGATATTTTGGACTAGATCCGACTAAAAGTGAAGCTATTTGAACATTTTTAATTGTTTGCACATGTGTAGAATACAGTATTATCCTGTATTAGTATGGCGGTGATTCAAAGCTGCTCGGATCTGTTCCAACAGGGCATGGCAGAAGAATAACTCTTCTGTCTATATTGAAAAGACTCCGTCGTATGCTTTGTATAGAAAGAAAGGTAATTAGAGTGTCTGTTATGCTTGAAACTTATTTGATAAATCTCTAATTACAAATAATCTACCTAATTACAAATCATAATTTTATTTACGTAGTTTACGATTAGAATTTTGTTCAAAATTTTAACTTATTATTATCGATGAAAGTGGTTGTACTTAAAAATATTTCCATTTTATGTTGGTATTCATACAACGCACAACGTGTCACTCTGTAAAAGATAATGATATGAATCATTAATACAGACAGTAAAACAGGGCTGTTTTGTAAAGAATTCCAAATTTCAAATATTCAATTGATCCTAATTCACCCAACTTTGCGTATGCCGCTGAGTTTGTGTTTGTTACATTTCTTGACCAGGTCTGGGTCATGCTTTCAGTCAACCAATCATTCATAAAAGTTTCCAACGAATAGAGAATGCATAAAATATAGAATTTTTTATAGAAATATTAAAAATTTCAAAATCATACTTAGAATTCACTCGTTCACCCCTTTCCTCGAAAAGTTCAAAAGTAAATCAGCTCTTTTGACCAAATTGCCACGGCCTGTAATTCCTGTTTATTTTCATGCGTTCATTTTCCATTTCATCCTAAATGTAATTTATTTATATGCTTTCAGTCTCTGCATGCTTAAATCCTGTTTCTCTTCCGTTTAAAACTTCTCTGCCCTACAATTTCTATTCCCAAAAGGAGTGCTTTTAATAAGTTTGCATTTGAGCAAGTGTGATTGACAGACTATTCACAATTGGTGAAATCAAATCAGTGAAAGAAATTACGTCTCGACATCCTGACGCGCGGCAATTTATTGAAATCAAATGCAACTTACCAGAGACGCTCCACTCGTGTCCCAAATGAAGATAGTAACGTCCAATTTGACGTTTGTCAAAAATCTTACTCAAAAATATAAAAAAACTTTACATTGAGAAAAACATGTCGAATAACTTTAGAAGCAGCTTTGGTCAGAATTGTACTGAAAGGCTCAATATCCAATAGCTGATTGCTTTTTATTACAGTTTTGTTTTCCGCACCAATTTTAATTTTGAATATCAAGTTCCAACTTGCTGGCTTTTCCAAATAATGTCCTTGGGTGTCCTAAGTGTGATGTTTGAAATCAGAAAAACCCAACATAGGAAAGGTATTCGTCTCAAATTACGTAGATTTCCACTAATGAACACCTTACAATGAAGAATATGATAGAGAAAGAAAGTTAAATTTGATAAGAATATAGTGATGTAAGGGGTCATCGCATTGCTGTTGAAGTGTCACCAGGAGTAATTAAAGGCCTATTGATGACCAATAGTCCAAAGCTCCTTATGTCGTCGTCATCCCCTCAATTGATGGCAATGGGAATTTTCTGAAGGACAAAGCATTTGATGCGGAACCAGCCTCCCTACGACACATCTGCGTGTCCGTTTCTCTATACTTGATTCGGAAGGAAGCGCAGACGAAGTAAAGTTTCTTTTATATACGGTAATGGTGGTTGTTTTGCCGTTACGGTTTAAGGAGAGGAAGCATTTCTCGCTACCATGTGATTCTTTCTAACCACCATGTCCATTTGCGCAGTTGTTTATGGGCCTCTCGAGAATTTCCTAGTTTGAATTCAGACGCCAAGCCTGAATGCATTTCACTCTGAGTGAAAGTAGAAAGTAGGAACCAGAATCCTGTCTTTTGGGATTATTAAGGTTCGACTGTTCATGAATCGTCCAGGAACACGAGTCCTTAAAGTGTTAAGACGGGCATTGCGAGGGTTTTGTCAGCCGTGGCACCGTAAACCGCCAATTAGAATTTATGGTCAAAGCTACAACCTTTCCGCTTCCAATGTGTTTCTATGAGTCTATCACACACCTGAGGACTTCTTCTTTTCATGGAACCTTACTGCTTTTCCCTACATTCCCGGAATGTTCAAATCCCTTTTGGTTTTTATATCTTTGTCTACTTGCCCTCTGACACCCTTAATATATCAGGATCTCCATACAAAGAAAAGATCTTTTAATCGTCAGACTGTAACTTAAAAAATTTGCCAACATGAAGAAAAAATTTATCTATGAAGGTTCTCTTTGAATTTGGCATTTATGTTAAACAAGAACAGCCGCCTTTGTTTGTTTAATCAAGAGGCCCTTGCATTTAGACAATTGTTGAGAAATGGATGAGAAAGGTTTCTGAAAAAATCCGCAAAACAAAAATTCTTGCGGGTTATTGCAGATTCTAACAGGAGCATGTGTGGCGTTAGAGACTTTTTTTAACATATATCTTTCTTCTTCTAAGATGTCCAGCAAATTTAAGCGCAACAGATTCAGCAAAGTCTCTTTTTCACGAGTGACAGACGAGAGTTTCAAGAGTTAACCTTCTCATTTCTTGCTGTCTGGTATATTTTTTATACACAAGAAAATAAAAACTATAATGTGGGACTGTTTCTTAGGCTTTTGTAAGCTAGTCTCAAGTTTTGTGCCCAGGAGGTGTAAACTAAAATTTAATAAGAAATAATTTTAAGTCTTTGTTGGAAAGTTGGAAAATTTTTAGTTAATATTGACTCGTGGAAGAATGATAGGAATTTGGTCGAATCAAAACTTTATTTTTGGGGTTCCTATATGGCTCCAACTAAACTTTGGACTAAAAGTGGATTTTCACTTTTAAAAAATTGGAAATACAAGAGAGGGGTTGCTACAAATTATAAATAAAAAGAGAAAGGCTAATGAAAACAGGGAATTTAGAAATTTTTGTTTGGCGGTAGATTCTTATAATGGGATTTTTTTATTGCAAGAATTTTCTTTTCTTTGCTTTATCAAAAACTTTAATTCAAGTTTAATAATTAATGGTTTAATTATTTTCTAGATTATGTCAGCCAAGAGGATTGATCTTTGCTTTTTCAGGAGACTGAGACATTCTTAGAAAACTTTTAAAACTTCTTTGGGAGGCTGGACGTGTTAGAATGATAGATGAAAAATGAGTGACTAAAGTCATTTCAAAAGTTAGCCTATCCGATGGCGAAAAGTTGAACCTGCGGCTGGAATTTTTGAATTTGTAACAAAGGCTAACGGTGGAAGGGTCACCAGAGCGAAAATCTGGCCCTACGTAGCCCTTAAGTTTTGGCTGCAATTGTATTTCTTGTTTTTCAAAGCTTCTACAATATTTTTATGCAATTATTTCAAAGAAAGCTTATGTCCTTATGTACTTGCAACCACTTTATCTGTTCAACATTTCCGTGTGCATATCTAGTAACATTGTTATCTAATTATACTACAGTTATCCCATTACCTGGTGTTGCTGCTGGTCCCACCAAGTGTAAATGCAATGTCTCAAAGTACCTGTTTGAGTTCGAAATACCGGTTCCAGGTCGTAGAAAGTGCAAATTGTTTAAAAGTACCGATTTGGGTTCGAAATACTGGGATTCGGGGTACTAGGATTGCGCAACAAAAGTCCGAAGCTCAGCCATCATTCTGCTTTTATCAAAGCGTGTCTATTAAAATACCAAATTTCAAGAAGGGGGACCTCATGAAACATTGAAAATGACGTGTAAAATCCCATAAAAATTTTAAAAAATATTTCAGAAAATAATTTTTTCGAAATATTGAGCATTGAAAATTCCCACTATTTTAAAAAATCATTTTTACTTATAAGTATTAAAATGGCAAAGTTTCAAATTTTTAGTGCTTGCGCACTTGAGACCATCTCCTTGTTAGAGGCGGCGGGGCCTCAACCCGGGAGATCATATGAGGGGATAATATTATTGGTTGGGTCCCAACAAGCACAGATCAGATGGAGTAATATATGGGGATGATATCGGTGGTGCAATCAAGGCCAGATCAGATTGCGTCATATTGGTGTATAATGTAGTGGGTCCGAACAAAGCGAAAATCAGACGATTAGATATAAATTGAATGGGCGTACCACGAAAAGGCCCTTGATCTTTGGATATGCAAATGTGAGTCCATGTGCAACAGTTTATTTTGTAACTTGGAATGTACTGGAGGCTTCGCATCAAGGGCTGCAGAGTTTGGTTGTTTTCTTAAAGGCGAAGTTGGGTTTCCTTGAAGTAGGATAAAGCATTTGGAAAAATTATTACCTTGAGATGTGCTTTGCATTAAGGGAGCCCATAATCCCGGCCACTTTCTCTTCAATCCTGGAGATAAAGCACCGTTCCTGTTTTATTTGAAAGTTTCTCTCAAAGAGTGATTGGATAACGTTTGGATTAAAATAATGCAGGGCACGTGCAGTATTATGAAGATGGAAAAATATGACCTCTGCTCAGTACTGATCCATCTCTCACTTCCTTTCGCCTGACACAGGGATGTCAAACAACAAATAGAGTCCTCCCTTTTATCCACCCTAGAACGCACAAACGTTGATCTCGTAGCTCAATTTCCCTGAATTCTAATTTTCAACGAATAGAATAAGCGGTAGAAAGTTAACAAGGAAACTCGTTTAAAAAAAGAATATAAATTTTGAAATACAAAACACATTTTTAAAAAAATAAAATTTGTGTTTTTAAACGGAGAAATAACCATAGAAGCAATTGTCGGCATTCACTGTAATTTACTAGTACTCTTCTTCGACGCTTGTTGATTAGGCTGCTTAGTTAACTTTAAAAACCCGAAAACAAAGTGTCATTCTGTCACACCTTCTTTAGTACGCTATTAATAAAAAATAAAAACCTAAACAGGAGCCATCCCGATAATTTTTCTTTGAAAAATAAGGTTTAAACTTTGGCGTTCAAAGATTCATTCACATTTGAAAAAAAGATTCTGGGTTTACTTACAATTAGTGCAAATAGTGTTTTGAAGGGGTTTTGAGATCAAGAGCTTATTTCTGAATGAAGAAAAGCGCTGTAGACTTTGGTACTATCATGAACTTTACTTCTATGAAAACATATTATTTGACCTTTTGAAATACCATTTGAAAGTCAAATCGTCATTTCCGGGTGAAGGGGCTTCTGCGGTTATATGAATCATCAACTTTTAGTTTTAAGCAAAAGTAGAGTTCGACCTTACTTTGAGACGTCAATTAGAAGTGAAAGGGCCATTTCCGCGCTAAGGAATGCTCTGAGGACTATCATAATTCTTTGATTCTTGCAAAAGTAAGGTTTGATGTTAAAAGGTCATGTTGAGGTGAAGGTTTCATTTTGGGAGAAATTGAGGGCCACGAACAAAAGTGTATACACTCGTTGTTCCCATTTTTACACTTTTGTAGAGGTCATATTTCATGTTGTCATAAAAAAGGAGAATTTGAACCCTTATTCTAAAGTGAAGAGAGACTGAAGCTCTAAACCACTAGGCCAACACCAACCGCCTAAACCGCCAACTATTGATCTCAATTTATTAAAGCATTTAATTAGGATAAAGGCTATAAAGTTTTTTGAAATTAGGTAAATTTAGTTGTCAATTAGAGGGAAGGGTTCTGACCCGTGCGACCTATCTTCTAACTGGAGATGCCAATTGGTTTTGACTACTGTACTATTTCACTAATTGTAAACCAATTGATAAATTCAAATTAAATTTTCAGTGAATTGTAGTTTTGCAGCACTATTGGTAGCTTTGTAGTGAAATCCGTACATACGCTCATGCCAATCAAAATAGTGATTAGTACTATGGTGAATCTAATAATTTCTTCCAAATTTTGTCCGTTCTTTAACTAAGACGTTATTAGTTTAAATTATTTTAAAAACAGTTTCCGGAAAATGTTAATATTTCCGACAAATTTTAAGATATTGATGACTTGATATTTATGACAATTGACAATGTCCTAGTTAACAAAGACTGAGATTCTTAGGTTACATGTTTGTGTACTAGTATTTTGTTTCAGACATGTATCAATCCTTATATTGTGTTTTTATTAATACCTAAAAACTAAATTATTATAAAATTAAAATGACTATAATAAATTATAATATTAAGTTATTTAAGAAACAAACTTACGTTTGTTTTTAGTATTGGTTGTGATGAGTAGTAGAGTCAAGGATAGTTTTAGAGACAAAGATGGATTTCCTTTTGTTCTTTGTGAAGGATGAAAAGGATGTGAAGGCGTGGAAAGGCATAACTCATTAGTGAGGGCCCTGCATGGGGCCCTCACTAAGGGCGTTAGTCTAAGAATTTGAAAACAGAATACCTATTATTTTTCAATTCGGCAGTATTGGGTAATCAGGTATGCAGTGGATGTAACCAGAGTTCAATTTATTAAGGACGTCACGCATTCAATCTTCAAACGACCAATTTTTGGAATACAGCGAGTCTCTTCATGAATATAATTCAAGATAAAATGTTAGCAAAGCTGGCTTATTTTTTTTAGGATTTCATAATATCGCAAAAAAAAATTTTTTCGTCTGGAAGATTGTATAAAACTCAAAAATGATTTCCTTGCGCAAGCGTATTTCTATTTGACGGGAGATGCTCGATAAGAAAAGACTTTCCTGTTTTAACTCTAGCTTTAATAAACTACAGGAAACATTATCTCTCTTACGTACAAAAGTATTAAGTATTAATTAAAATCATTAATAATTCAATATTACGCTTAAATAGAATTAATATTTTTGGAAAGTGATTTGTGAATGTGAATTCATACTGTTAAATCTGTTAACAGTTGTCTAAAACGTGTTCATTTATACATTAACAATTTAAAAAATTGTGTGTAACAATTTGAAGTAATATTTGCGCCTCAAATAATAAAAAGGTTAATATTTGTAGTTAAAAAAACGGTGAACTTTGAAATAGAAAGTTTCTAAATTGCCTTTTCGAAGTACGATAAAAGGGTAAAGGTAAATAATTTTACAAAAAAATATTCCTGGCTCGGGCTGCATAAAGTTTGCACACTGTAAGTTTATTTTGTTGAAACCATATTTTTTAAACCAAGAATTTTAAATGAAGAATCGTTTCAGACTCTACTTCATATGAACCAGTGGTCGTTCCCGTTTGTGTTTTTAAATTTAAAAACACATTTTCCAATTTGTTTGTACCCTTAAAACTTTAAGGCGTGAGTTCCGGCTAGGTCAGGTATAAATTTTCCTACTAAAAATTTTGTTATTTTAGGAGCTCTACCAGTTTTTGATGTTTTGAAAAACGGGTTGAACATTATACACACCACAAAAGTGCACGCATCCACGTGGATTTGGAATTCGTGTGCAGCACAGCGTTTGTTTTTCTGCTATGAGAAGCAGAACGAGGCCCTCATCTTACAGTCGGAGAGTGGGTGTACAGCAGAATGAAATTACAGTTTGAGGCACCCAAGTTTTTTAAACAAAAGTTGCGTTGTCCCCTTCACAACAATCAAAATTCTAAAAACCAAAAATAATTTTTGAAAATGTTTAATCTACACTGAAATCAAAAGGCTTTTATGCTTTAAATTTTAAAGCGCCACGGTTGGAATATTCTCTAGTGTTGGGCCATTATGAGCAATCAGTCAAGATCATATCCCATCGACTTTTGAGCTGTTGTCTTGAAAATTTACACTTTTTCCTGGACCTATCGAGTGTTTTTTGTGCTGTCCAAGTAGAATATTAACTTTTCGAGTGACACTCATAGTTTATTTCAACGGCAGAAGGAAGCCAAGACCAAAACTGTTGTTTGGGTTTACGAAGGCAACTAAGTTTAAGTGGCTATTTTAAACTGGTTCTTTGAGTCAAGTTCAATTGAGAAGGCGAACTTATTTCAGTGTCAACTAGAAGAGGTTGTAGAATTCTTCCTGAATTTATTGTAATTGCCGTTGAATAAGAGGA
>VYYI01002676.1:0-14185 GCA_021029175.1 Bilobella aurantiaca | reverse complement strand
ATAACTTAATTAGTGTTCAATTGGTTGGTTATTAGGAGTTTACCTGTCCGCAGGCTAAGCCCATCCCCCTCTCGCCCATTCCTAAGAAAAATATTAAATCAGCGATTTTTCAAAAATTATTTTGGTAATTCTCTTTTTACCATGTGGACAAGAGAGATTGAGTTCCAGCGCATCAGCGCCTGCCGCTTCGGCCATAGCTGCCAGTACAGTCCAGTCGTCGCAATTGTAGGAGCACATGATACTTGCGATGATGATCTGGAATTGAACAACATTATAATCGATGCTGGAATCGTAATGACATTCAAGCGCCGCTGGAGTGAAATCGCTGGAGGTTGGACTTACCCTAGTGGGGAAGTCCCTCTTGAGCTCAGTGACACTCTGACACCAGTAGGCGGCGGTCTTCTCAGAAATCAACTCAATGTTGAGAAAGGCCCCTTGTCCAGGGCCAAAGTTATGTCCAGAAGTGGTTCCACGGATGATCCTTGGAGAGACGTTGGTCACAATGTCCTGGAATAGTGCACACCGTTGTCACCGTTGCGCACTGTTGTAAAATGTCCAGTGAAACGTAAACAGTTGACCTCACCTTGTCCAGAGAAAACGTTTTGGTGACAGCGAATCCCCATCCAGCCTCGAAGGCCCTCCTGATCATGGCCGACGAAGTGCACGGCGTCGCACTGGCGAGTCCAAATGGATTCTCGAACTTCATTCCGCAGAGGTCCACGGTGATGTCCACTTGGTCAATGGCCGTGTAGAACTTGGGCAGTTCCGGCACGGTGCTCACGGCATTCCCATGGCAGGACTGGATGTACTTGTGGATGTGCCAGGCAGCGGTTTTTCCGTCATTCACAGCTTCCACGGTGGTTTCAGCGACGCCTGCAATGTCTCCTCCGCAGAAAACGCCGATCTCACTCGTTTCCATTGTCTTCCCATTCACGTCCAGGTTTCCGTATTTGCTGAACTTGAGTGGGCTCAAGGCAGCTTTGACTAGAAAAGGTCAAGAATCAGGGTCAAAGGTCACGAGAGGTCACGTTGGCATTTGAACTCTCACCCTCGGGGTCAAAGAGACCGGAGCCAAAGGCGGAGATGACGTAGTTGGCCTTGAGACGCATGGTCTGCTCATAGTCCTCCACAAATTCTCCAGCGTCATTCACCTCAGTTCGGAAGAACGTTAGTCCACAAATTCTGCCTTTGTCCAGGTGAACTTCGTGTGGGCCGAGGAAGGGCAAGAATTCGCACTTCTCCTCACGAGCCAACTCCATCTACAAATTTACATCATTTTTGGTTTCAACGGTTTTTAAAAAATGGTTTCAAACTGGTTTTGAAATGGTTTTTAGAATGTTTTCAAAATCGTTTTAAGGTATGCTTTCAAAATGGAATTTAAATGGCTTTAAAATTGTTTTAAAAATGGTTTTAAAATAAAAAATGGTTTTCAAAATGGCTTAAGAATGGCTCTACAAGATATTTTTGATTGGTTTACGTAACATTATTGAAATGGTTTTTTAAATGGTTTTAGATGTTTGAAAACTTTGAAATATTTACCTCTTCCGGAACGGCTCGAATATTAGTAAATCCTTTGCGAAAGACGACGTAGACTCTGGAGGCACCGCAGCGGAGAGCAGAGGTTGCGCAGTCAAATGCCGTGTCACCGGCTCCAAGAACAATGACGTTTCCAGAGAGTTTGGGAAGTGCTTTTGCAGAGCACTTGCACATTCCTGGAGAAAATCAACTTAACAGATTTAACTCCTAAACTTAATTAATCGTAATTAACTTAATTAAACTCCAAAGTTAATTATTTTACTAATTTTTAACGTACCTGGTTTGCTAGCGAGGGAGACCTTGGGCAGAAAGTCCTTGGAAGTGAAGAACCCCATGTCTTCAGTCAAGTGCTCAAAGGGATGGACACGCTTGGGGTTAGGGAGGCCGATTCCCACGAAAATGGCTCCGTACCCTTCGCCGCGCAATTTCTAAAAAACAATTTCCAGTATAAAAAATCCTGGAAAAGGCTGGAATTTCCTGGAAACTTACCTCAATTGTAATGTCATTGGTGGAGAGTTGACGCCCTGTTTCCACGGTCACGCCCAAGTCCTTCATCAAGTCGATTTCGTAGTGAACGACCTCAATCGGAAGGCGGTACTGCGGAATCTCCGACGAACTCAATCCACCGATAAACTTCTCCTTCTCGAAAATGTGGAGGTTTTTGTAGCCCAGGCGACCGAGGAAGGTGGCGCAGGACACGGAGGCGGGGCCACAGCCAATGAGAGCCACCTTCGTCTCGTAGCTCCTCCCCTCTCCAGAAATGTGCGGAGGCCTCACTTGCGGAATTCTCATCTTCATGAAAATCTGCATAAAAGTGTTTTTTTTTTCATTAAATCAATCAATCAATCACTTGATTTGATATCAATCAATCGCATATTGATTAGTGATCATAAGAGTTGGGAGGGCCTTACGTCAGTGGCAAAGTGCTGAAGGCCTCCGATGTTGATGGGCCCTTCCTCCGACGCATAGAGATTGCATGACCCCACGCAGAGGTCACTCGTGGGACAGACCATCCCACACGTGAGACCCAGTGGGTTGTCCGAGAAAATGGCCTTGGCTGCTCCATAGTAGTTCTAAGGGCCAAAATGTAAATGAGCCCTTAAAATTCTCGAGAGCCCTTAAAGCGGAGTGAAAGTTGGAGAAAGTCGTACCTTGGTGGCAATGGAGCCAATGAAGCTCTTGACGTCCAGTTGCGTGGGACAGGACTTTTGACAAGGGGCGTCTGCGCACTTGAGGCAGCGATTCGCCTCTCTCAGCGCTCCTCGCTCGCTCAGCGTCGTGTGCTTCACGTCATCGAAGTTATTGTGCAGCGTTTCACAGCTCTAGAAAAAATCAGCTCAAAATGTCAACATCAAAAACGAACAAAAAAAAATGCGGTTACGAAAGAGAGAGCCGCCTTACGCCGCATTTCTTGTCCTGGTTTCGCTTCCAGCTCTTTTTGTTGACCTTCGTTTGGGATGAGGGGACGAGGGAGGCGTGGGGCTTGATCTTGGGATTCAGTGCTAGGAGATTCTGAACATCAATCAAAATCAATCAGTGATTGATGATTAGCAACTAATTACAATTAATTGTTGTTAATTAGTGTTTGGTCTGGGCGTGGTTTACCTCTATGTCAGTGACATCCTTGCTGAGGACTTTGGTTGCCATTTGGAATCTTGTCCAGGATTCTCCAGGGGATGTTTCCAGGAGGGTGTAGCGATTGATAATGATGTGTAAAAGTAGGCTGTGGTCCAGTAAGCTATTGTCTTCAGATTAAGTGGAGGATTAGCTAGGGCCACTTCATCCAGGCATATCAACCACTTAAAAAAATTGGAACTTAATACTGCTCTAGCTACATGGGAAATTTCCACCCGTCTTCTTCGGCGCAGCAGAATTTGACCTTGGACAAGAGAACAATCCACGAGGCAGGTCTGGACACAAATAGCACAGGCCAACACCTCCAGCACAATAATCAAGATCAAAGAGATCAAATCGCTTTCGTCTCTCTAAAATCGCTTCTTCGCTTATCCTCTCTTATGTCTCATGTCATGGACACAAACACTTGAAGTGCCACTTGACATAGCACTTCGGCAACTTTTGTTTTATTAAATAAATTAATGTCGTTTCAGACGTGCCACTCAACAATACTTTTGGGGTCTCTTTGCCTTTTGAAAATATCTCTTTTCGTCACATGAATAATTTAGGTAGGGGGCCCTTAATTGGGGGAAAATATAAAAATATGTGGGCTATAAAGCTCTATCTTAAGTATCCTTCTTAAGTCCTCCTCCCTTCAAGCTCCACTCATCTCTCGCTTCCTTCCAGGACCCTTATCCGCTCACTAAGCTTTGAATTCTCCTCTCCAAGGGTTGATAAGTTGTCCTAAAGAAAGGAAGTTGGGTTGACTCTCAAATTACTCACATTAAATCCAATGACAAATTCAATCAATCAATCATCAATCAATTGATTGAATTTTAACTATAAAACAGACCTTGAGAGTGATATTTTTGAGAAGCGTGTCCTCGAGAACTGCTTGGAGCTTCCGATTGATCTCGAGGCAGAGGTCCATTGTGAGACCGTCGTCAACTGCCTTGGAGGCGTAGAGAGAACCCATCACTCCTCCGTGCCTCACGAACTGAGCCTAAAGTTATTCCAATTAAATTAATTACTAATTAGCTTAATTACTAAATAAATTGATAACTCAATTAAATTAATAATAATAACTTTTAATTAATTAGACTTTTTAGTAAATTGTTACCGAGATGATATTTCCAATTGCTTGCTGCATGTAATTTTTTTGTTAGCTGTGTTAAAATGGCACGTTTTAAAACTTCTTGAATTAAGATCTTACCTTGTTTTGATCGGAAATGTCAGAGCTGAGTGCTCCGCCATCTTGGCTCATTGCATAAGTCTGGATAATCTTTCTCTGTCGCTGAGCTGTTTCACGCAGCTCCTTGGCATACTCCTCCAGAAATTCGTTCTTCTCCTGCTTTTTCGCCAGGAGACGCTGGAGCTTCACTATTCGCTCAACCAGAACTTGCTGATCCGGAATCACCACTGGACCCTCCCACTCCTTCGCATTTATAATATTTCATAATTTCAGTTTCTCAATTTCACTTTCATAATTTCAGTTCCATAATTGCAGTTTCGCTGTTTGGGTTTCATAGTCAATGTTTCAAGTTCCAGCCAATTGTCTTTTACCTGATCACTACTCGCCGTCTTATGCGATTGCTGATTTCCGTCCATATTGAGCGATGTGCTGGAGCTGGTTCTTGAACTTTGACTAATTCCATCCACAGAACCGTTGCTGAGCTCTTTGGTGGAGCGCATCGCTGATTTCAGTTCCTTCATCAGCTCCTGAATACACAATTATTGTCAATATTTCATACGAAAAATGAAAACGCCAGTGAACAAAACATGGTTTTTAAACTTACTCTCAAACTGGTTTCGTGCTTCTTCTTCATGAGAATAGAGTCACCACGTGCCTCTTCCAACTGCCTCTGCAGTTCCAGCCGCTTCTCACGCTCTGTCTCCAGCTGACTTTCCAAGCGATGACGCTCCAGCTCTCCAGACTTTCGTTCTTGCAAAGCCAACTTTTCGGCCGACAGTACTTCCTTGAGTAGGTCATCGATTCGACTCAGCAGACGCCCATTCTCACCTTCCAGCACCAAGCTCTAAACGAAAAAAAAAACGTTACAATCAAGCAACTGATTGATGAGCGCTGAAATCTGAATTTTACGTTGAAATCAGCGAATACCTTGGCTTCCACGGAAGAGAACTCTGATTGGAGGAGGACGTTCTTTTCAGTGACTTGTTGTGTGTACGCGAGAAGCTCAGACTCCTTTCCGCGGCAGAGAGCCATGTCAGTCAAAAGTTCAGCGTTGCAGTGCCTCAGCGCTTCGCATTCACCTTGCAGAGAGCTCACACGCTCTTGCTCACTGCGCATGCGCAAAAGAAAAAAAAATCGGTATTCGTATGCAAGAAACATTTTTTTTTTGTATTTAAAGCAGTTTGAGGATTGAATCAAAATGATTGAATCTTAATTATGAACTAACCTCTGCAACTGAATGCGGAGTGACTCGGCTGAGGAGAGATCTGATTGAAGAGATGCGATTTGGTGAAGGTGATCAGCGTTGGATTCCTGGAGACGAGACATTTTGCGCTCGAGATCCAGCCTCTCTTCCTGGAGGCTCTGGACACGACATGACAGGGAGTTGTTCTCCGTGATGAGAGCGCCGTGCTTGCTCTTCAGAATCTCAATTTCTTTCTGGAAGGGATTCGGTGAGGTAGCTCCGTTGACATCACGGCCATTGACCTGGACATGGTCCTGCGCTGAACTGCTGTCACCTTGACTCTCGTGTGACATGTCACAATTGTCACCTTCTTCACTTGAACACTTTTGTGTGGGTTGCGGAGTGTAGGAGTTGATCATGTCCTGACAATCCTGTCGCATTCGTTGAGCCTCCTCTACAGCCTCACTCAGTTCTGACCTACATTTCTCCAGTTTCGATTGCGTTTCCTAAGTGATCAAATAAATGAAGGGGATTGAAGTGGTTCGATTTTGATTTATTCCAAATCTATTTGTCTTAAATCAATTTGAAGCCAGTCTCTTACTTTGTGCCCTTCGCATTCTACTGTCAATTTGCTCTGAATCCATTTGATTTTGAATTCCTTGGAACTGTTGTCTTCACGGAGACGATCACACTCTTTTTGCAAAGATTGCAAGTCACAGACCTACATTAAAAATTAGTTTGATTTCTCTGTATGTACCGTTCGGCCATTAGTTAGGCTAATGTCAGTGGACATTCTGAAACTGACAACTGACACATGAGCAAGCGGTCAATGCCATGTGTTGACATACCTTGGCGTCCACCATGTTGATGAGCCGCTCACGCTCTGTCCCGAGTATTTTGTTTCGTTTGTTCAGTGCCTCGACCTCCTTGCCCATGATCTGGATCTGTTTGCTGAGGCCGTCCATGTCCTTGCGGACTTTGAGGATCTCCTTCTCTCCGTTGGCGTAGCGCATGACCATCCACTCCTTGTCCTTGGCCGCCTCCTTCACCTTTCTTTCGCACTCCTTCTTCACCTGCAAAGGTCACGGCATGTCAACGAAAGAGGTCACGTGACACCTCATCCCATGTCATTTTATATTCACATGAACTTACCCGGGCTATCTCCGTCTCAAGCTCTTGACGAAGAGCCTGCATGTCCACGGCGGCCGTGCTCTCTGCTTCGCCATTTTCTACCGTTACATTGACAGGTGACGAAGGAAGGGGTGACAGCCTAGGGTCCTCTTCTTGCCACTCTGCAGATCCTTCGCACTCCTTCAGCATGTTACGCAGTTAACAAAGGGCTCACTCCGTGGGACGACCAAGGGTCTTTACGCATGACCCATGAGCCCTTGAGCAGACAGGAAGTGTGACCTTAGACACTGAGGGTCAATCATGAGAATTCTTTTGAAGGGGTCCCTTTGAGACTACCTTGAGTTGAGTGACTGTCCCGTTGTTTGGATTGGATGGTGGCCTCGAAGGGGTCACAGAGATCAAGAAGTAATTGGGAAGTGATCCTTGAGAGGTACTTGGTGGTTAATTGAGCTAATTGATTAAGTGTTAAATTAATGATTAAGTGGAAGATAGGAATTGTGTGTAAAGTGATTGTGAAGATTGACTTTGTGATCATATGTTTGCTATTTGGAGCGTGAGTGCGTGATGCGGAGGGTAGATGGCGCTGTGTGTGGCGTGAGATATGGGTTAATTAGGAGTAGAGAGGGAAGGGTGTGGTTGGCCCACCCAGGAACCAGAGGTGTGCTCCCATGTCAACACCATTCCCAAATACCGGTTCAAGTACCGATACACTCTCACATCCCAACCATGCATCGACCCAATTCTGTCATTCACTTTATTCAAAGTCGTATTTTTACGTGTGAAAACGCATTTTCCTCAATAAAGGCAGGCGCTAATTTGGATTATGAAGAATTTAATTCAGTAGGCATTTATTAAATAAAATACAAACTAAGCATGTCATTGTACGAGATTTTAGTTTAGTTTTACAATCCTGTCCTAGGACGGGCCTGCTCGAATACTCCTTAGTCATTGGGTAACTCACGACAATCATCGTGCAATTCACGGATGACATCGTTCAACTCACTCACGACAATCATCGTGCAATTCACGAATGGCATCGTTCAACTCACTTAGACGTCAATCTTGAAAGTCACGTGGTCTTTAGTTTTAATACCTGGCTCTTCATCAAAAGTACGGTACATCCTTTGCCTCTCCTATGTCATTTGGGAGTGTTACAATACCAAGTTTTAATTTAATTACATTAATCAATTAATTCTCATACTCATTAATAGTAACTACTACCTATTAACTGTCAAAAGAAGGATCTTTATTCAGTCTCAATTATATCGACAGTTGGTGAAATATACTAGCTATCGAAAAGTGTATTGTATATCGTATCTGGGTTCGGTGGAGTCTGATTGGTGGTGGAGTACCTCTAGTGCAGGGAGTGGTAATTGGTCATTTGGAGCCCTGTGATTGGCTGCTGAGGTTGAAGGCGGGAGGGGAGGAGTACGCAGGGCGAGGTCTGCTCCCCCACTTCACTCTGCCGACTCACTTCCCAACATCTCCTCAGCCCCACATTGGGCTGGGAACTAATCATCAATTAATTAGCAACATTTCGTACCTCAATTAACCACCAATTAGCGCTTCCTAAGGACATCATACACAACACATAGTGAGCATCTCCATCAGGTCAGCAGCTATCGGTGAGTGTCACTATCCCAAATAAAACAAGAATTGGATAAGTCCTACTCCCCCAGTCAGTGCAATGCCCTATCCTCTCTGTATCCATAGTAACCCAATTCACCTTAGTTCTATCCTAGAGGTTCCGCCGGGATATCGATTGGGCTGGAACACTATTCAGTTGACTTATCTAGCTTTCGCATCACTACAAACATCTTTTGCAAATGCTTAGGTACTACGGTACTAATAGTACCGTACTATGATATCAAAGTCTTATCTGTATTGGGAGTAATTAGGAAAGATTTGGGAGATGATTGGTTTCCGTGGAGTGGACATTTGGAGGATGAGTCATAGGGTGCTTCGATTGACAGGCATTGGTTAGGACATTCCAATGAATGTGGTGACTCCATGTCAAGTGTAGGCCATAGGAAGCAGGAGCAGCCTTGGACTCATTTGATGTAATCTATGGTTATGGTCCATTCAGTCCAGACGCAAGGTATCTCTGGAGCAAACGCAGGCCATACAAGCCCAGCCTCCCTTTAAAATTGTACATGTTATGTCTCCTCAATTGATCCGTCAGTCAGAAAGTTAAAATTTCAAACGTAAAGATTTGCAAAAAAAATTGCACATTTCCTTGAAATTGATCCATCTGAACATACATATTATATATATGTTATATTTTGAGGTGCACGCACGCACGGATTAAATAGGAGTATTTGTGTTGGCTGCTAAATGAACTTCAGCCTTGAGTACTCCAGAATTTTGTCTTTTTTAATATCATTAATTTCAATTCAATATCACTTCCCTGGGCAAGCATGACTATAGATAACACGGATACCCAGGAATTCATAAGCTCGATTCAACGCTTCCTTGATCTTTCGTAGTTCTTGGGATATGCAGGTGCTTTGCTGCCATACTCCAATCATGTATCCGTCGTTGCACGCATATTCGATACTTATTCATTGTGATGGTGAAATAGCGTAGGACAAATAGATAATTTTGAAGTGTAGTAATTTACTGGACTTGTCAATGGGATTGCCTAAAGATCAAGTGACTGGAGAACGCACATCAATTCTTTCGATTACTTTCAATTATATTGGAATTTGAGAGTCTCCTCTTGCCTACTTGAGTAGAATAGGACATAGCACAATGAGAAGGTGCAGGCTTGGGGCTGTCTACTAACTTCTTGGTGCTGAGCATTACGTCATGTCTAATCATAATCGGCAACTCCTTCAAGTGGCAATGAAGAGCAAAAACCAAAACACTATCATTAGTCCCTTGGCCATCTTGCAGTGAGCTATAACTTAAGGATGGGTGAGCGTCAAAAAAGATCAAATTGAAGAGAACAATTTAGAGAGGCCCATTGAGTCTGCCACAACTCAATATTTGAACAAAAAATCATCAAAATATCCCCTGAATTTAGTAGCAAAGAGCAAGAACATTGGCTGATCGACCATTGAATTCATTATTCACTTCCTATTCCCCATTCACACTTTTAGCACCTTCTAATCGACCAGAATATTAAAAGTGCTATTATATTTGAAATTTTCAGTTAGTTGATTGATGACGGAGGCTGGAACAATGGCAGGGGAAGGACCAGCGTCGAACGGTGTTCTCAACGGAAACGTTGACGAAGATGACAAAGCTTCCTATCGACCTCCAGATATTGACGCGGTAAAGCCAACCTTACAGTATTTTGCTTTAGAATGTTTTGCTTGAACTACTTTCAAATTTCAAAAGCGAACTGAATGAGGTGTTTGGGTAGGATGTGAAAGAGATGGAGAGGAGAAAGCGTGTTGAGAACATTATGGGCAGCAAGATCTTCAAGGAGGAGCTAGAGAAGATCATTGAGCAGCAGATTCTGGAGGGTGGGGCAGGGTCGGGCTCTTTGCTGGAGCAGATTTCGAACGTGATGGGAGCCTCTAAGAATTGGAAGGGCTCCAGCCTCTTCCGTGGTGGGTCCTGCATGATTCCCATCAACGACATCCGTGGCGTCGACAACATTGGCTACGCTAAAGGAGAAAAGATGATGCGTTGCAAGCTGGCGGCTCTCTACCGAGTGATCGATTTGTATGGTTGGTCAGAGAACATATACAATCACATCACGCTCCGAGTCCATGCCGAGGAAGATCACTTTCTCATCAACCCTTTTGGCATGCTGTACAATGAAATTACGGCCAGCTCCCTCGTCAAAGTGGACGTTAAAGTAATTTGAGCGCATTTAGTGGGCATGTACAACAGGAGATAATGACGGGTTGATTTTCAGGGAAACATCATTGAGTCTGGGACAACTAACTTGGGTGTGAACGTGGCTGGATTTACTCTTCACTCCGCAATCCATGCTTCGCGACCAGACCTCAAGTGCATCGTGCATCACCACCATCCAGCAGCAGTAGCTGTGAGTTGATTTCTTTAAATGTTCTTGAATTTAATATTTTATTGTTTTGTTTTGATAATGTTGGTCCTGTATTTGTCCTTTAATATAAACTAAATTCTTCTTTTTTAGATATCATCTCTCAAGTGTGGGTTCTTGCCACTGTCACAGGAAGCAGCTATTGTGGGAGAAGTTAGTTATCATGACTACCAGGGAATTGTCAGCGATCCCTCGGAGAAGGATCTCATTATTCGCAACTTAGGACCCTTCAACAAGGTAATGTGGAGCATTATAACAATATGTTAATAAGTTTAATATTTTTGATATAGGAATGTTTAGGGAATTGTCAATTTGTATTTGATTTTGTTATTGCTAGATTTTATTCTTGCGAAACCACGGGGTTGTTTGTTGCGGTGAATCGGTTGAAGAAGCCTATCTTAACACATTCTTGACAGTTAAAGCTTGTGAAATCCAGGTAAGCGCTTCGACTACCATTTGTTAAATAAAGATAGGACCGACAAGCCAAGCATTTATGAAGCTCCTTCTTACTTGTGTACATAGATGAGCATTATGCCGTTAGGATTGGACAATGTGATAATCATGTCAGAAGAGAGTCGAAAGAGGGCCTACGATACTGCTCACACGGGTGGAAGCGGTGGAGTCAATAGCAAGGAAGTTGGTGTCGTGACGGATTCCAATGCAAAGCCGTCGGAGGGAAAGAGAGAGAAGAAATGGAGGTTTGGTGAACAGGAGTTTGAAGCGTTGATGCGATGCTTGGACAATGCGGTGAGTCGAAAATGAATGAAAATCGAAAACTAAGAAACATGTTTAAGTATTTTGCACAATTTCAAACTGTTTTATTTATTTATTAGGGCTACCGAACTGGTCACATGTATAAGCAGCCCTTGATCAAAAGCGATGCAATTCGACCCAAGTACGACGTGGAACTTCCGCCGGCAGTGTCGTCTCTCGGCTATTTGTTAGAGGAGGAGGAGATGTACAGAAACCAGTAAGTGGACTTTATCATTATTCTTAATCTGATGATCATTGCTTGATCATTCAATCATCAATCAATTGTTTCTAATCCTGTCTCTAGTCCCAATTTGAAGAAGTTGTTGGAGGGGAAGCGAGGCTTCGAGAAGACTCGCTGGCTCAACTCTCCAAACGTTTACCAAAAAGTGGAAGTTCTGGAAACCGGAACGCAAGATCCAAAGAAAATCACAAAGGTAGTTACCATCATTCAAAATTAATTAAGCCTTTCTTAGCTTCTCTCTTCAGCTATCGCCGCCTAAAAATTACATTCTAATATGGCTCTCGTCTCACAATTATGAAGTTCTTCACTTTTTCTTTACTTGAACTTTAACTAACGGAAATAATCATGGCGGGGATCTGAATCCCAGAAGTAAAACAGCGAGTCGAGTGTTAAGTAATTGTTTGAAAAATGTCACAATGTCAATTATTGTCGTAGTTCTAATGTAAAAACTTGCCAAATATGTTATTTAAAAAATGTTAGTAATTGGTTTTAATTCTGAGGAATTTGTAACTGGAATAATGCGTTAACAACTCGTAGTTTGTGTACGGAGATGATGCCGGTAGTGTTTTACTGTCTTGATAAGCTTAGGTCTTTTCATTTTGCAGAAGCTTTTTATACAATAAAGGTATATTCTGCGTTGAAAACAAGTTTTCAATTTTACTTTGCTCTTCTAACAGTGTTAGTTTGAGAGTTTGATTGATCGCTTGGGGGTTATGGTTATGGAACTTTCATGCTTTCACTGGGGACGTTTACATTGACTTGATCATTTTGTGCCTCGGAGGAAACTGGTAATTAGACGATTCTCAGGGGATCCAATGCAATCAGACTGCTTTCTGTGCATGACTTTGCAAGACAAAACCATGTTCATTTGGCGTTACTGCGCTGGCACAAAATGACTCTTGAAATAACGCTTTTAATTTTGTTTCCTGTAAGCTTTTTACTGATTGAATCTTTGGTTTTGTCTTGCAGTGGGTGGCAGAAGGATCTCCTACGCATAGTACCCCAGTTAGGATCGAAGGGACGCTGCAATTTGTGCCCAAAAACACGAATCCCAAGGAATTCAAGAAACTTCAGCAGCAAGTACGCATCACTTTTCCTTTAGCAAATGGTTGGGAGTGGTGGAGCTTA
Source organism: Bilobella aurantiaca (assembly GCA_021029175.1). Taxonomy (NCBI): domain Eukaryota; kingdom Metazoa; phylum Arthropoda; class Collembola; order Poduromorpha; family Neanuridae; genus Bilobella; species Bilobella aurantiaca. The sequence goes on along the minus strand of VYYI01002676.1, from coordinate 1,392 downwards.
GGTAATGTTAGTCTAATCTGTGCAGATCAAGGAGAATCGACGAGCGGGTGACATTTCCGCTGGGCCACAGTCTCAAATTCTGGAAGGCGTCACGTGGGACGAGGCACGACAAGTCCAGGTCATCATTACTCACTTTTCTTTTCTTTCATTCTTAAGCCCTTAAGTCCTCTTCCAATTAATGCTTCACCATCTGCTTCCAAACGTCAGGTTTCAGCGTCAGTCTCTTTCAAAGGAAAAACGAGGCCCTTCATTCAATCCCTAACATTAATCCCATTTGTCCCCGCTTGTCTTTCAGCTTTGACTCCCCGATTAATCCTTCAATTATATTCGATTTGCAAATTACATTATTCCACATTGTCGAATTTTCGTTGTACGTTTATAGTAGTCGAGTACTTAAAAACCACTTATGGTAAAGTACTTTACAATTACAAATGTACAAAAAAAAATTAAGAACAATTAAGTGGTTTCTAACTTTTGCTTTGAACAGTACTTGTTGTTGAGATGGTGTATTCTTAATTTGTGCTTGATTCAAGGTGTAACTCAATTAGAAAATTGCAAATATTTTGTAGGATGCGAACATGAGCGGGACTGGAGAGCAGATCATTTTGGTGGGAGCAGCGTCTAAGGGAATTATTCAAAGGGACTTCCAGCACAACGCCACTGTCTACAAACAACCCTTCTCAAAGAACCCCTTTGACTCCGTTACGAACGAGGAGCTGGAAGCGTACAAGCTGAGCATTGAGAACAAGAAGAGAGGTGACAGCCACCGCCATTTGACAGTCCTCAATGCCTCCCCCTAACATATCCTCTTTTGATGAATCAGTAGGTTCTCCTGGGCTCGGTGGCACCGAGATGGATGATGACTCTCGAGATGGTAAGGGCTCTTAATTGAATTCTGATTACTTGATGGGAAGGTGGGTCGATCCTGGAGATGCTCAATTACAAATGTCTGACTCTGCCTTTTTCTCTCGTGGTGATTTGGTGGTGGTGGGTAGCTCCTTTTTCCTTAATTACTCCATTTCCTTTCTCAGGGGCTGGGAGGCCGCAAGTATTGGAAATCGAGACGAAGCAGGTTCCAGTGGCGGCCAGTAAACCAGAAGTGATTCACAGTGACGGTTAGATTTACTCTCATAAATCCAATTCACACTTTCTCCCCTTTCAATCCATGTCACTTTCCTCTCATTTCCTCGCTTTTTACTTCCCTTCGCTTTTCGCTCCGCATAACAGTTCTCTCGCACAAAAAAAAGCTTTTCCTCCCGCTTTCTCCAGCAAATTGAAGTGGAAGGGCGCTGGAAGGTGATGTAATTGAAGATGCTGCGGGGATGAACTCTTTTGAGGAGATGTAGGCAAGGGCTGACCTTCTTTTGTCTTCCACAGTAAATGACTTCCCTG